>JABUQX010014441.1:20000-22500 GCA_015478945.1 Trachelipus rathkii
ATATATTAATATTATATATATATATATATATATAATAGGTTTAGTGGATCAGCCGTACGCATGGTAATCGCCGGTAATCGAGGTAATCCGGGTGGTATCGTCCGATTTTGATGGTATCGGTATCGGTCGATTTTTGAAATATCAGTATCTGTAATTTTGTGAGTAGCAATATTGGTAACAGAAAAATTTTGCCGATACCTTTAACAGATACCAAACATTTTGCGTCTTTATATATATATATATATATATATATATACTATATAGGTATATATATATATATTATATATATAATATATATATAATATAATATATATATATATATATTATATAATATATATATATATATATATATATATATATATATATATAATATATTCCGCCGCAATTTGTCTGATAATTACCAGTATCTAACCTTACCACACTGTAATTTTAAATATATACCTTTCGATTTTGCATTTGTGCATTTTTTTTTTTTTTCTTATGAAACGAAAGAAATGCTCGAGTTTGCGTACGTTTTAGCTTAACTTAGTTGAAAATCGTAAGGAATGCTTACCAAACGTAAGGAATTTCCTTAATTCTATAAGGTTGCTAATTTCTGTGATTGCCTGAATTTATTACGTTTTTTACGAAAAATGTGTAACAAAAAAATGACGGCATTGGTAGGCCGCCGTTTGAAATTGATGAATTATTTCATTCAATAAAAAAATCAACTTTAAATCTAATTTATTCCAAATCGATTAACTCCATCACAAAAGTTGATCAATTTTTTTGTAATATAAACCATGTTATTTTTTTTTTATTTATTTTTTTTTTTTTTTTTTTTTTCCAAATCGTCGGGCTCCTTCTCAAAAGTTTATTCCAATTGTTTTGCAAAACAAAAGTAAACCTCGTAAGAATCGTGTTCGCTTTTGCAACGAAATCGGGAATTAGTTTCAGGCAATCGGACTGCCAAAGAAGTCGTCTTATGGATGTTAAGTGTAGGTTTAGGTGTTTTTTTATATATAAGATTCCAAATTTTTAAGTTCTTATCTGGTAAAAGCATTTTGAGAAATGGAGATTTTTGAAGAGATTATATAGGGTCCTATTGAGGTCATAGCGATCTCGGACAGCTAAATTCTCTGGTTGAGAGATGGGGAGATTAGTTCGAAAGGAAATGTCTATGTGTTTGAAGGCTCGCATCTTTAGTTTTGTAAAGTTTGACCTACATAGTCGACGTTGCAGTCGGCACATTTATATTTGTAAACGATGTGTGACCTGTCCAAGTTCATGGGGATTGCTGGTTCTTTAATCTTAAAGAAACTTCCAACTGAGTTGTTGTTATAAAAACATAGAAACTTGCATTGGTGGAAGTTTTGTTTAAGATGTTTTCTAAATCCTGAAAGTGAAGAATCATCTGAAATGTAGAGAACCGAGCGTAAACAGGAGTTTAGGAACATCTCCAATGCAGTAGTTTTTAGGGCGATAAGGTGTTATCGAGAAACGAATAAACAAGTTTATCAAAACGTTAAAAGGATAAAGGTTAAAACTATAAAATTAACGTAGAAATGTGATTCTTCATGAAAAACTTTCCAATAAGACAAATAACAAAGGCTAGTAATATGCTGGGCCTTAGCCCGCATTTTATAAAATAAAGGAGATAGAAATAAAGAAATTAGTCCCAAGTTAAGTATTATTGGGCTTGCGATAAATAGAAGTAGAAAGCCCACTAATGTTTTACTTGGAACTAATTTCTTTAGTTCTATATCCTTTAATCATAATTGTAATAAATACGAAGCGTTTACGATAGAATGAATTTTATTAGTATTTTTCTTTGCTTTTAATTTAGACCGTTTTCGTTTTTTGTCATTTGTGCTTACGCCGATAAGAAATGCTCACCCAGTTTTAGCACTAATTTCCTGTTTAAAACGACCGCGATTTCGTGCCAGGCTTACTTTTGTTTTTAATCATTTGGAATAAGCTGTTGTAATAGAACGTGGTTTTTGGAATAAACAGAAATAAAAAATAACAAATGGTTTTATATTACAAATAATTGATCTACTATTTGTGATGGTTTATCCTTTGGAAAGAATTAAAGATTTAAAGCTGATTTTGATTGAAATGAAAACATTCAATCATTCAGACGGGCAATACCCACGAACGCCATCTTGTTTGTTTAACATTTTTTTCCGTAAAACGTGCTTAAATCCGGCAAAGTACGGGAAATAGCAACCTTAAAGAAAGAATTAAGGAAATTCCTTACGTTTGGTGAGCATTTTTCTTAAGATTTTTCGGTAAGTTTGACAAAAGCGAACGCAAACTCGAGCATTTTTCTTACGTTTCGTAAGCACGAATGCAAAAACGAAAACGGATTTTTAATATATTATATATATATATATATTATATATATATATATATAATAATAATATATATATATATATATATATATATATATATATATATATATATATATAATATATAATAATATATATATATATATATATATACTACTATATATATATAT
>JABUQX010014441.1:27500-28616 GCA_015478945.1 Trachelipus rathkii
CCAACAATTTGAACCGGGTATGGCACGCGTCACTGCTCTTCAAGCTCCCTTCCTTTGGGTTTCCTCCTTCTCTTTGCTTACTTATGTCTAACTTTCTTTCAAATCGCTCAATATCGGCTGTTGTTGATGGGGCGACTTCTTCTTCCTTTTCTGTCAATAGTGGTGTTCCTCAGGGTTCTGTCTTATCTCCTAATTTATTCCTACTTTTCATTAATGATCTTCTCACCTGCAACTTCTTCTAACTCTATTCAACTTTTACATCTCTATGCCGATGACCTCGACCCTTCCATTCTTCAACTCATTTCAATTCCTCCATCTTTTACTTCTAGAATTTGCCTCTCTCTTAATATTTCGAATTCTAATTCTCGCTGATCTGGATAGAATTTCCCGGGTGGGGTCGTCTGAACCTTGTGAATTCAATTCTTTAAAAACTCAACTTCTACAAATCTCCCTCTCTAAGACACCGTTCTATTATCTTTCTCTATCTTTCTTGTTCTGTATCGTTCTCTCGTCTCTCTCTCCTGTCGACAATATAAACATCCTTGGCCTTAAAATAAACAAAAAAATGTCCTTGGAAACCTCACATCACAACGGTTGGCTAGGGCGGCCTCAAAGAAACTTGGAGTTTCTGTTTAGACTGCGAACTTTTTTTCCTCTTCACAGTTAACTCCAGTTATAAAAGGGCCCCTCATCCGCCCTTGTAATGGAGTACTTGCTCTTCAATATCTTGGGGGGGCTCAGGTTCCACCCGGCTTTTGGCAGGGTCGAGTCAAAAGGCAAAAAGACTTATCAACTGTCCTGTTCTTTCTAGTTCACTTGACCCTCTATCTTTCCGGCGCGATGTTGGTGCTTTTATCCTCTTTCTATAGGTACCGTAGCGCCAAGTGCTCAAGGGAACTTTCCACTCGCGTGCCACCACTTTAAAGACGCCACTCAGAAGCACATAGGGGTGCTGTGTCCGGCACATGAGTTTTGTGTGATATCAGCAACTCCAGACTAGTTTGCTGCTGCGGTGCTGCCTTCTTTCCTGCCACCTCTGTTTTGTGGAATTCTCTTCAATCTTCTGTGTTTCCTACTCTCAATTTTAATCTCCCTCACTTTAAAACCCGCGTCTGT
>JABUQX010014442.1:0-10000 GCA_015478945.1 Trachelipus rathkii
TAAAATGAGTAATATATGATAAAAAAAATTAAAATAATCAATAATATAAAATATAATAATAATATAAAATAAAAATCAATAAATATTATAAAATAGCTAAAAACATAATAAAAACAATCATTAAATAAAATACTAAAAAAAAAAAAAATTGAATTAATATAATTAATACAAACAAAAAAAACTTTAAATATATATTATAATAAACTATATTACATATAATATAATTAATATAATAATATAAATTAATAATTAATAAATAAAAATATAATATATATAATATAAATATATTAATATAATTATATAATTAATATATTAAATCTCAAAATTAAAAGACTTTATTAGACAAAGAAAGAAAGTCGCCCAATTCATAAATATAATATAAAAGAATAATGTAGTACATATCTCCCTTAAATATATCTAATTATATATAATTATTACATAAAAATAAACATAATTAAAATCTATGAAACACAAAAGAAATACATAAATCCAATAATAATAATATACTAGATAGATTAATCTTAACGGTTTTAATTAAAGGTATATAAATAATAATATTATATCAAATTAATATATAATCCATAAATAATTAAATTAAATAATAATAATAATAATTATAATATAATTAAAATAATCCAAGAACTTAGCAATAATTAAAATAATATAATTATATAATTAACATAATAATAAATAATCAATAATTTAATAAATATAATAATAAATATTACATACATAATAAATATAAATAATAGATAAAATAATAATATACAACAATCAATAAATAATCATAAATAATAATAATCATGAAAAATTTAATAAAAACATAATAATAATTAAATAATAAATAATAATAATAATAATAATAATAATTATAATATTAAATAATAATAATTACTAATAATAATATAATAATATAAATAATATATAATTAAATAAATTAAATAATAAATAAAATATAAATTAATAATAATAATATACAATAATAAATAATTAAATAAGAAGAAGAAATAAGAGGTAAAAAGAAGAAGAAAAGAAAATGAAGTAAAGAAAGAAGAAAAAAGAAGAAAGAAGAAAAGAGAAAAAGAAGAAGAAGAAGAAGAAGAACAAGAACAAGAAACAAGAATCATAAACAGTACAAGAAACAAGAAACAAATAGAATCAAGAACATAGAACTTAAGACTAAGAAACTAAGATCAGACAGAAGAAAAAATAAATAACAACACAATATAACAACAACACAAACAACAACAACAACAACAACACAACAAACAACAAAACAACAATAAATAACAATTCCTATGCAACAACAACAACAACATACACAACAACCAACAACAACAAACAACAAACAACAACAATACAAACAACAAACAACAACAAAACAATAATCGACAACAACAACAAACATAACATAACAACAACAACAACAAAACAAATAACAAACAAACAACAATCAAACAACAACAACAACACAACAACAACGACGACTAGCAAAGACACTTTAACAGTAACTCAATGAACTGTAATTACATTTCAAATATTTTTGGTTATATTTAAATTTGTTGGATGTGTCTACTGTAATTTAAAATAAAAACCTATTATATGTTTATTGTAAATTAAGTATAAAAATTATTCTTACCATGATATTCTATACAAAATATGAGTCTGCTCAAATGAGATCATTAAAATCTGCCTCTAAGCAACAAACATCATAGTTTGTTAAGTAATTTTTGTTTATTTATTGTGTTGAATGTGTTTTCATGTCATGTGACATAATGAAGATTTTGCAAACTCGAATTTAAAATCAATCATCAAACATTTAAATAAAAAGATAGTGTTGATAGTGTCATGTCTAAATATGTGACATTATGAGTTTTGGCTCACTCAGAATAGTTTTCTTGCTCTATAGATTTACAAACATCATAAACTAGCTAACAAAGTAGCAGTTTTAACTTGGAAAATAAAAATTATTATTGAAATTATTTTTCTACTACTGAGATGTGATACGTAATTAGATTACAGTCTTAGAACAGAATATTGTCCTATACGGAATTACATTTCAAACAAAGCACATTCAACTAAAGTTATTTAGAGTGGAGTGATTAGATATATAACAGTTTTAGAAACTTAGATATGTTCTAAATTACAAGTGACAATTAATATAACAGTTATTTGTAATTCAAATGTACTCTAAATGCGGTGAACATCAATAAGCTATTTTATTACAGGCATTAATTCGAAAGTAGCGATTGATCGATATCACCTTAATCCTAGAGGAATATTTTGCACCAATGAAAACAATCAAAGTTACTACACAAAGACCGTAATTCTATTCGCATGTACTTACTAAATTTAATATCTAATGATTTCAATTATATTTCAGTATTTGATTTTATCATTATTCAGGATACTAATATTTTTGTATTTGATAATGAATAATTCGAAGTTGAATATTATTAACGTTCATCAAGACACTAATATCCTTAAAGTGTTTATCTAACATTTTACTTATCAAATGAAAATATATTGTATATGACTGCTGTTCACCTGTGTCGATAAGAAAGACTAATTCCACTTCTCGATTACATGTTTGAAGAAATTCTTTGCTATAAAAATATGATATATGAAATTTGATTTTGTGACAAATAGTTATATGCCATTACTCTTATTAGTTGACAATTATATCTATTAAATTATTAATCTGAAGAATTTCCTGTAATCGATATTGTCAAATTAATATATTTAATATTTTATTGAAACTTTTCTATTATAAATATTATTCATCTACAATCTATACTTTGACTCTAAGAATGGATTCTAATTTACTGTAGTTGTTGCATACGTATGGGAATTTACCTCTCACAATTCGGAGGATTATTTGGTTGCCTTTCTATGAATTCTTTCATTTTTTATCTATGATCATTTTTTCTGAGAGTATGAACTATATTAACAAACTAGCACTGCGGTATTACAGATGAGGATCTAATTACTAATGTATTTATAAGAGAGGAAATATATATTATTTTATTATATTTAATAATTCTAAATATTTCTGGCAATAAAAATTTCTGTTCTTTTCGGAAATTTAGCATTATTTATTTAATCAGTCTTAACATTAGATTTTTTCTTAATTATTATTAATCATTATTAATTAATAATCTAAATCTTTTTACTGGACACATTTTTAAATTTTCTAAATGTATATATTTTTAAGTAATACATTATATCAATAAAATATAAATAATATATGTATCCTACTACCCAAAATGTATAACTTTATCATTTTTCGATATTTTAAATTATCCATTTGTACCATAGTTTCTGACCAATTTACAATACTATGTTTTAGTCCGCTTTGGAGTAATTGATAATACATTTTTCATCATATTTAATTAAGCGATTTCCCAGTTGATCGATATCATCTCACAATTTATCGAAATAATTAGCTAAATTATATTATCAATCTCATGTATCCATTATTACTATATAAATAAAACAGTATTGAACCACAGGACAGATTACTTAGTGAGGTATCACCATTAGTAATTCATTTTGTCAAATCTGAGTCATTCACTACACTGATAACGATATCTTTGTTTCAATTACGAAAATGCACATAATTTTAATCCTAAATTATAAAGATCCTCTTGAATTAACAAATGAGCTTCTTAAGCTTTTCCAATAATAATACTTTTGATGAGTGAAGTATCAAATTAATTTTTGAAAGATTTCACTAAAAAGTAAATGAACATCGAAAGATTTATATATATATCTACATCGTTTAATACCACTTAAAGACAAATCTTCTAAGCAATATTTGTTAATGCATGATCTTAATTATTCTTATTCTAAATAATCTCGGACTTTCCACTTTTCTGTGAATTTTTACCTAATTGATAGTAGTGTGTGTTACTAAACCTATATACTTAAGTATTGCTTTCAAAAGTTTTTACCGATTTAGAAGTCAAGCTTAATTGGTCTGTAGTTATTCGGTAAACTTACAATATCCTTCTTTATGAAATTGGGAGTTTATACTTAGCAATTTTTGAAAATTATAGGACTATTCCCTTCCTTTAAAGACTATATATTGAACTAAGCATTGTGAAAGCTACAATTTTAATATAATTTAATTTACATTCTATTAATGTTATTCAAATTTTTAGAAGATGCATTTGTAGATAGTATCCATTCTGGTCCAGGTGATTTATTTTATTAAAAATAGTTATTTAAAAACTGGAAAGCAACTTCCTCTTCTAGAATTTAAAATGATATCATATTAAAATCTCACGATATGGATGAAAACTTTTGGAATTTATCTGATCATAAAAGTGGATTACTATCTAGAATTCTCTTTCGTAAAAAACGCGTCGAAGAAAAAAATTATTTAAATATTGCCATATCAGCACTGATTTGATCTATTAAATTACCGATTACCTTCCACTAACAGGGTCCACATGATTTTCTTAACTGAGAACTCCTCTTGTATAAATTAA
Source organism: Trachelipus rathkii (assembly GCA_015478945.1). Lineage (NCBI taxonomy): Eukaryota > Metazoa > Arthropoda > Malacostraca > Isopoda > Trachelipodidae > Trachelipus > Trachelipus rathkii. The sequence continues at coordinate 4,494 of JABUQX010014442.1, forward strand.
ATATGTAAAACTCTTTTAGATTAACTTTTACAGTTACAAGAGAAATAAATTAAGATACTTCATAAAGTTCTGTTTATAATATCATAATTAATCAAATCGCTTTGCAGCTTCGCTGACAGCTATGTAACTATTTAATATGTTCCCAACTGAAGGAGACGACTATACTATCAGCATCTTATTGTAATCATAATTTCTACGTTACTATATAAATATTCTACATTAATCAGTATTACGACTATCATTTAGACTACGAATTTGGTAACAGTCAGATTCATATTTATAATATGGAAACAAATATAATTTTCTTTGTTTTATTTGTAGAAAAACTAGTATCCCACATTACATTTGCATTTCCAATAGTTAATATCTCATTACAGTCCAATAGACAGAATAAATAATGTCTTTAAGCCATTAAATCGGGCTGTTATTTAAAATACTGGTAAATATTCAAGTATTGTTTGTTGTATTTTGTTTTCAATGTTAATTGGTAAATTTAATCTATGATTTATGATACTTTTACATGAGGATCAGTTGATAACCTGAATCCTTATCACTATGTTCAAAGGGACTCACTATTAATAAGGTCTATAAAAAAATAATTTGGTTTTCCTTCCTTGTAGGCAATCAATTATTTTTGAAAAAATAAGGAATTTCTCCTAAGTAATTATTTAAGTAATTAACGCTTTCACCGTATCTCAGCTTTCAACACACCCTGTATTCTAGGCTCTAGGTGATAGTCTCTTAAAGGTCTCAACAAATTATTGTGAACCCTATATCTGCAGCACTCATTGTCACACTACTTTACACTAAGGATTAATCTCACCCTGATGTGATTGGACGGATGGACGATCAGACATTTTAAATTTCAAGGTTATGGAAAGAAGATATTAGTGAACAGTTTTCATTGTTTCTTCACTTTCATTGATAACACTGCTAAGTTCCAAGCTGAGTAGTTATGAATACAGTTTTCCATGTTAAATTAGAAGCAGTTGGTCCAAGGTTTCATATGTTATTAGACTATCAATTCACGTTCTTCACTTCTAGTTAATGTAGGCCATTATTTCGAAAATCCTCACATTGAGTTTGAGAGAACCTCGAAGGTGGGTTGACCTGGTATATCTTCAAACTAAATATATATATTCCATATTCTATTTAATCTATCGCATAAACACAAACTAGTCTTGGTAGCTTCAATTTCATTACATGTTTCTGTCTGGTAAACGGCATTTCTGAGCTCTAAAAAGATACATCACCCTGTTTCAAATTTAGCACATATCGAGCGGATGGACTTTGTGACTAATCACACGAAAAGAACCTCTTAGATGAATTGCATCCCGTCTTAGATGAAGACTCATAGGCTACATCCTTTGTGTCTAAAATAGAGATCCCCAATTCTGATTGCATCACAATCGTCTAATACAATCAATCAAACTCCATCGACCTGCAAAATACAACAATTTCTGCAATAGTAAAACTTCCACACAAACGTGAGAATATGAAGACACGTTTTAATTCTTCGAAAATTTTATTTCGAGTCTGCGTAGTTGGAAAAAACTATCAAGCCTCTCGCTGGCAGATTCTATGAAGACCGACATTTTAATTACGAGTCATAACATATTTCCAAACACACAACGTTAACTTCCCCAATATAGTTTTATTTCATATTCAGGATATTTAATCTCAGTCCTATACTATACTCCTGCGGATAAGCCAAGGCTTAGCAAACTCATCATGGCTGTAGATGAATTGATCCCGCATATTAGATGAAGACATCATAGGCTCAACATCACTAAAGAAAACTGATTAATGTATACTTTACAATTGTATAAATACTTCACATTCAGACAGAATGACAGAAGAAAAGCAAGAAAGAAGAACGAAGAAAGAAGAAAGAAGCAAGAAGAAGAAAAGAAGATAGAAGAAAGCAATAGAAAGTAGAAAATTACAGAATAGGATTCATACCAAGGACTGACAGGATATCACAAGGAACCTCAACAGTCTAGGCTCACGCTACTGTTATGAATATTTTTGCTTCTTATTTAATATATATTTGAGTATGTCTGTCCACTCTTTTACATCAAATCTGTTAATTGTTTCTCATAGGAATAAGTCATCCTAATATAAACCCATTTTTCAGATAAGGCAACATATGAGCTCTCTGACTGATCTAAATACGAGCTATGATTCTACTGCTAAGCAGTACTTGTTAATTTATCGTGATTGGGAGATATGTTTCACACTGTATAATGTGACATAAAGTTCTCATCCTCAGATAAGAACATGTTATCTTAAGCACTAAATAATCCAATATGATGCTATAAACAAAACAAACAGGTCAAATTGCCTTTGAATATTATTTAATTCCTACTACACAAATACATGATAATCAGATGATTCGACTGACGATTCATAGTTCTAGAAGAGAATGTAATAGATGCCAAGAATCTCATCTAACTAGCTATTATATGCACATGATTATTCTATATACTTATTCATTACATTGTTATTCTATTACTAATATTATGAAACATATGTATTCCTCATGCGTGTGACTTACAAAGCTCCTTAATATAGTTATTATATATATAACATTAGTTATGCTAAAAACTAGCTAATAATCACATTAAGAGACTAGCGCTGCTGTGATCATATAGGATTGTCAAAACCAGGCTAGAACGTCTTAGAACTACACCTCTAATAAGAAGGTGGACATCAAGATGTCTATTGCAATTAAGAATGGTAGCGTGATTGTGAGGTTTTACCTGCTTAGGAACGTTACGAATTCATAAACTTCTAAAGCGCTGAACATCGAAAAACAGATTATCATCAGATATCTGGTGGCCAAATTCGATATTCTTAAAGATTGTCAATTAACTGAAATTTCATCAATTTCACTAAATTGTTATGTAATTAAGTTTATTCTATAAAACAACAAAAACAGCAAAAACAAAAAACCAAAATAAACACATACCAATAAACATATTAAGCTTCACCAATGTTATAATATAATAAATTATAATATGATGCGCGCGAAGTAAGTTGTTAATAATCAACACACCAGCACAGGCTCGCGCGTATAGCCTCGCACTTCTGGAACGAACGCTCTCATAAGACAGTTCTGGCCATGCCATAATGCATGAACGCCTTTACTGACTGTGACATTTACTCTATGGTATTAGTTATAGATATTTTGTTTATAAGAACTATAATACCACAAAGTCATGAATTACTCGAACTCAACACATAACATTTAGCAGCTACACAAACATACATGATAATCTATATACAAAGTAATTGAAAATACTTAATAATCTCAAAGTAATAACAATTCCCGCCAGTCTCTCCCCAAAATACAGCACAATAATCTAAATATTTAAACTTTAACCATAATTCATAGACGTGCGACTGTCTGCAACCATTGCGTTTAATATAGCATCATACTTATTCTTTCAGACTGATAACCTCGGATCTTTCAAACGGTATCTTATGATAGCAACATCCATACATAAAGAAGCTAATATTATCTATTCTTATACATCTAATCAGGTCTATTTGATTTGAACCACTTATCAGCTAATACCAAAAATATACTTAAATTTTATATATTTATATATGTTGTTTTAAAGACTCTATTTCAAGATAGATAAAGAACATTTACTTCAATCATATAATTGTTTATAACGAACACACTGAACACTCCCGATTAGCAATCTTATAAACAAATTTTGGGGATGTGAACACCTCAATTAGTTATCTATCACACTATCTTACTTTAAGCACAAACCTCCATTACAAAATAACCTTTTTACTACAAAAACATTATATATATTTATAGTTTAGATATTGCCATTCTTTCTCAAAGATACTCAGGAACATCTCAGACATAAAAAGGATATGTCTCACTCAGGCACCATAGAAGCTCAAAATCATTATGCTAATAACTAAATAGAAGGAACGAAATTGTTAAACCCCATTCAACCTAAACTAATTATAAAACGCATAAAAAATCAATCATGATACCTCCATTAATCACTCTATACTTCATACTACCATACTAAACTAACATAATATATAATCATATAACATATATATTAAATATAAAATAATTAATACTATAAAAATACATAATAATATATATATAAACCATAAATAATAATAATCATTAATAAAACTAAAAATCTAATAATTAAATTGTGTATAAATATCAATAAATATCATGATAAATATATATATCAAAGCTAAAAAAATATTAAATATTTAAATAACTCAACACCATCACTCTATTCATACTATATTACAGATTAATAATATAATACATATAAAATATAATACATATATAAATAAATAATATAATCATTAACAAGTTTTTTGTCTAAAAAACTGCAGTTTCCCAAATGTAGTAATACTAATAATATATATATATTAATATATATTAATATATATATTATAAATAATAATATATATATATATATACTCTAAATCAATATATATATCAATATATAACATATAAACTATAATTTAAAAAATAATGACATAACTAATTAAGTATATATACTTACTATAATACTAAAAGTTTATATTAAGAATAATATTAATATTATATCACATATTAATATAATTATAATATGATATATATATATAATAAATCTCAGTAGAAGGAGAATATCACATGTGAATAAAGATTTAGAAATGTATAGTAATTATAGAACACGATGTTATATATAATTAAATAAATAGTTTTACTTTTCATGCTCTCATGTATTTATAATACCTACTTTCTGACAGGAGAAGAAAATACCAGCTTAAGACGAAATGCTCATAGGAATAATTAATCATCTTTATTTTAAAGCTTGAAAATAGCCAGTTATATCTTTTCATTAATTGTCATGGTTCTAAATCATAAAACTTTTTCACATAAGGCCTAATACTTCACTAAGAATACAAAACTAATATTTACTCTAGCGATCATTGCTTAAACTACAAATATATATATAATCAACCAAAAATACTATATACTATACTATACAACTTATAATTATACATAATAATAATCATATATATAAATAACATATAAAAATAATATAATAAAACATAATAATAATAATAATATAAACATAATGAACATATAAATATAATAATAAATATACAATTACTATATAAAATAGTACCTAATAAATTATTATCATATATAGTATAATAAAATATATATAAAATTACATAACCTATAAATATACTATAATATATATAATAATACATATAATATAAATATATAAAATAAATATAAATCATAAATACCCACTACTACTACCTCAAATATTGTATTATTATACAACTATTTACTAACTACACTTCATCAATATAATATATACTAATAATATCAATATATATATCATAAAAAATATATATATCTATAATATATATATATTAATAAAATACATATACTATAAATATAAATAAATAATACTATAAATATCCCACTTATACTACCTAGAAATTATATATATAAC
>JABUQX010014442.1:15000-42500 GCA_015478945.1 Trachelipus rathkii
TCTGGAAATATTTCCTAAACTTTACGATTTAGATCATATCTAAATTTTGCAAATTTCAAGAATGATAAATACAGACTTCTCAACTTATTACATATTTTCATCTTATTGCGAATATTATGCGTCCGAAGTTATAGTTCAATAACATCTAATAATATTCAACATATTAAAAATTATACAAAATATTACTGACAAAATTGACAAACTGAACACCCAAGGAGAAAGAAATAGCCAGAACTACATAAACAAAAACCTAAACCTCGCCTTCTATCAACAACACCATAACCCAAACTCCAAGGACTACACTTCCGCTCACGCCCAAAAGGCACCACACCACGCGCAGACTATTGGTAACAATCATGCTCGCCATATTTATAGTATATAATTTTTATAAATATCTATTTATTTATAATGTTTAAACACTATTCATTTTGCACAAGATTGTTATAAAAAAAATATTTAATTCAACCAATATATATGAAGTAATTGAATTAGACAATTCTTATCCCAAACCATAAGTCCCATCAAAAATGAATAATTTGAAATAGCGAAGTCTTACATGGGCTGAGGCTTGCAGATTAAATCCGTGAATATGTAAAAGAGTGTATATGTTAAAGTACAGAAAATATTTTATTGTGTATACTATTTACAGTATCTATAAATATATAAAACTCATATATATTATATATATATTATATATTATATACTCAATAATCTATATATATATACTATATATATATATATATATATACTATATGATATCATATGATATATATAAATAACCTCATAAATACATAAACTAATACAATATAGTATATATATATATATATATATATTATATATATACAATTAACTAAATAATTTAATTAATATAGGATCAACTATTACTTTTAATTAAACTATATTAACTATCATATATGCAAATCAAATTAAGGAAAATATAACAGGGTTTATGATACAAAGTAAAGTTTTAGGTAGGAAACGATGGTATGCATGGCCAATGTGATAAGTTAAAGGTGATCTATAGATTTAATACTGGTGTGTTGGATGTGAGTGGGTGTGAGTGATTGGTGTTGTAGTGTTGTGTATGTGTGTGTGTTGTTGTGACGTGATTTGATATATGGTGTGTAGTGATTATGTATGTTCATAACTCAACATATCATAGTTGTAATTAATAAAGTAATAATATACTTATAATTAATACTAATTAATAAATTAATAATCAATAATATTAATATATTACAATATTATATATTAAATAATTAAATATAATTATATATAATAAATATATAAATAATATATATAAATATAAATAATAATTAAATTAAGTTAATAATTAAATAAATATATAATAATAATTAATACTCTTAACGATTTTGTGAGGTTGTGTGTATAGTAAGTATTTGAAGAATTTGCTATGCCGTCTTTGCTGGGTAAGTTGAAACTTTTAATTTTTATTAGATATAAATTGTTTTAGCGAATGCTGTATGCAGTTGGTTAGGATGATATTGTATTATTTTTGTATTAGATGCTTACTGTTGTCTTGACAATGCGCTTACACATGGTGAATTGTGTCTGCGCATGAAAATAAGTGTGTATATTTAATTTCGTCTGATTTTAGATGAATGATATATAACGCAACAACAACAACTACAAACAACAACAACAAACGCAGCACAACAACAAAAACAAGTAAACAACAACAAAACAAACAACAAACAACAACAAGAACAACAACCGCAAACAACAAGAACAACAACAGACAGAAAATACATCAGCAAAAGAAAGAACACTAGCAAACAGAACGTAGCATTTCAATCACAGAGCAAAGCAACATCGAACAAGCAGCTAGACTCACAAATATCTTACACTAGGAACCTCGCGCACACGGCTCTATAATAATATATTATCAATACAACTAACTAAACATACAAAATATACTAAATACTATTGATAAAGATTATGGCTAACATTTTTAAAATATATACTCATACGCTGAGAAATATCAAATAATCAAGAACCAAAATCAAAATTTAAGCTATTTTTATTTATATATTAAAGACTAAATAAATAATAAAATTATAATAAAGTAATAAAATTTTTTTAATTTTTATTTTATTATATTAATTGTTATGTTTATAATTAATATAATACAGATAAAGATACTTATAATAATATAGAATATTAGGTACATTGAAATATTCTAAATAGTAAGATATTCGATAGAATAACTTTCATATAAAGCTTAATACGAAACAATTATAAGTCATGGAAGGTTAGGAGGTTAGCTGGATATAGTTGGATTTACTGATTACTGATTACACTGCTTTAGGGTACGTAAATAATATGTTTTGCTTAAGTTGTTATAACAAAATAAAATAAACAAGTTTCTGAGATATGTTATACAAAATATGAGCTTGAATCCAATAGATCAATAGATCAATAGATCAATATTCAATGGGATCACGATAGGGTATGGATGGAAGTTTTTGATTTTACTGATTTTAGCTGATTACTGCTTTAAGGTATCTAAAAAAGCAAATTTTTTAAAAGTTATATAACATATAAAATGAATAAAGTTTTTTATTTTTTAACAAAGTATGTTTTTAAAGCAAATAAACAAAATATAAATTTTTAATATAGTAAAAAATAAAACAAAATAAAATTTTCTATAGTTATAAACAAATGTTTTAAGAAAAACAAAAACAATAATAGAAGTACAAGTTTTTGTGTTAATGTGTATACAATATATGATGTGAATTCAATAGATCAAGTAAGATCATGATAGTAGGAGGTGGGAATGGGTAGTTTTGATTATACTGCTTACTGATTTACGTGATTTATTGACTTTATGCTGCTTTTAATGAATAATGTAAAAATGCAATTTTTATTAAAGTTATAAAACATATAAAGTTTAAATTTTTTCTAGTAAAACAAAATGTTTTGAACATAACATTAAAACAAATATAAATAATATTTTTATGTAAAAAATCATCATGTGTCGTAACGAAACAAAAAAAATCAAATACGAAGATTATATTGTGTTATGTTTTTACAAAAATGACTTGAATCAATAGATTCAATAATCAATAGATCATAGATCAAACAGAATGGGTAGGAGTGGTAGACATGGGTAAGTTTGAATTTACTGATTCTACTGATTTACAATTTCTTTGACATGGATTCTGCAAAATTTTTTAATATCACACAAATCACTTTGGAGTATTTGATAAACTCACATTTCTTGAGCTAATAGTGACAAAATAAATTTTAATTTTTATAAGCAAAAAATAAACACAAAATCAATAAATTTTATAGTATTAAGAACATATGTTTAAAAGAAAAAACAAAATAAAGTAAAGTTTTTGTGTTATTTTACAAAAAATATGACTTTGAATCAATAGATTTCAATAGATTATAGCTTCAATAGGTGCAAATAGATCAATAGAATCATTAAGGGTAGGAGGGTAGTGTGGATGATAGTTTGATTTACTGATTTACGATTTACGCTTTACTGAGGTTTTACTGGCTTTTAAAACTCCCACTTTAAGGAGAGTTAAAAAGCAAGGCATCAAAGTTAAAAACGATAAAATAAATAAATGTATTTAAGGAAAAGAAACAAATATTATTTAAAGAACTACAAAACACTAAAGTCAATTAACAAGGATTGCGAAATATTATAAAATTAACTTGAAGTCAATCGATCAATTAGATTCAATAGATCAATAGCATCTATGGAAGGGTTAGGAGGGTATGGATGGGCAGTTTGATTTACTGAGATGTTACTTGATTTTACTGTAGTCGCTAAGACGGGGTCTTAAGTGTAGTACTTTATACATCGGTGAATGAGTGTAGTAAATGCGAAAGATTTTTGTAGTAAAAGGCAAAATTTTCGAAGTTATAATAAAAAGGAATAAAGTGTTAGTAAAAACACAAAATGTTTAAAAAAAATAAGTAAGCAATAATAAATAAATTTTTATGAAGAAGATAAAACAAAAATAAATAATTTTTATAGTCAAAAAACTATAATGTTATAAGAACAATAAACAATATAAATACTAACAGTTTTCTTTGTGTTATGTTATTATACAAAATATGACTTTGCGAATTGCAATTAGATCAATAGATTACTGCGTCAATAGGGTGCAATAGATCAATAGATTTCATCGGATATAGGGTAGAGGGTCAGTTGATATAGTTTTTAATTTAACTGATTTACTGCGATTTACTGCTTACTGATTTACCAACTGATTTACTGTATTTACTGCGGCTTAAGGGTCATTGTAATAAATGCAATTATTGTTTTTGAGTTATAAACATAAAGGAAATCCAAATTATTTTCTGTAGTCAAAAGCAGAAATGTATATAATGACAACAACAGAAAATAAATTAAAAGTTTTGTGTTATATCTATTGCAAAATTAATTGAACTGAATCAATTCAGGATAAGTAGGATCAATAGATCAATTAGATTCATACAGAATAAGTAGAAGTCATGGAGGGCAGTTTGATTTACTGATTCTGATTTACTGCTCTTTAAGGTATGTAAAATGCCAATTTTTTAAGTTAAAAATTGGCAAATTTTTTAAGATTTAAAACATAAAAAGATAAATTTTAGTAAAACACAAAATGTTTAGAGTGCAAATAAAACAAAAAATACATTTTATAGTAAAATAAAACAAAATAGAATAACAGTTGTTATAAGAGTAATAAAATAATTTAAAGAAAACAAAAGAAGATCGAAGAGCAGGTCAGTGTGTAACCTATGAAACCATCCTGACTTGAATCCGATAGATCCAATATATCAATAGCTCAAGTAGGCTTCAATTAGATAGATCAATAGACTCATCTGGAAGGTAGGAAGGTAATGATTGATAGTTTTGATTTTATCTGGATTTACTGTGTACTGCTAACTGCATTTACACTCATTTTACTGATGTTACTAATCTGTTTTAAAGGTATGTTTAAAAATGTCATAATTTTTTTTGCTAGTTAATTAAAACATATAAAGAATAAATTTTTAGTAAAAACACAAATGTTTAATAGAAACAAAACAAAAATATACAAATAAAAGTTTTTTGTTATATTACAATATATGACTGTGAATTCTAATTAAGAATCAAGTAGATCCAATAGATACAATAGATCATATAAGATCATGATGGCAAAAAGAAAAAAAAAAAAAAAGGTTATGGAAGGGCCGTTTGGTTTACTGATTTACTTGATTTACTGAGCTTATAAGGTAGTGTAAAAATGCAATTTTAAGTAATAAACACACAATTTTTAAAGCCAATAAAACAAATAAATAAATTTTATACGTAAAAGAACGACATTAATGGTGTTTAATAGAAACAAACAACAAAGAATAAAGCATATTTTTGTGTTATATGATACAAAATATGACTTGAATCAATAGATCCACAGATCTGAGATCAATAGATCATGGAAGGGTAGGAGGTGGCTGGAAGGCAGTTTGATTAATGAATTTAACTGATTTACTGTCTTTAGGGTATGTAAAACAATAGCAATTTTTACAAGATGTAGATAAAACTATGACTTGCATCAATAGAATCAATAGATGGTTCAAGGAATATAGGATTCGAAGTAGATCAATAGATCAACTAGATCATGGGAAGGATAGAGATAGGTTACTAGATGTAAATGTATTACGTGATTTACTCTGCGTCTCTCTCTCTCACTAACTGTTAAAATGCAAAATTTTAAGAATAGTTATAAAACTATAAATAGTTGTAAAGTTTTTTTATAGTAAAAACAAAATCTTAATTAAAGCAATAAAATAAAAATATCAAAATATCAAATATTTTATGCGTAGCAATAACAAAAATAAATAAATGTTTTTATAATAAAACATAAAATTCAAAGAAAAACAAGAAAGATATTATGGGATTGTTTATACAATATGATACAAAAAATATGCCTTGAATCATAGATAATAGATCAAGTAGCGTTCAATCGGTCAATAATATTCTAGATAATGCAGGGTAGGAGGCCGCTTTTGGTGATCTAGTTTTGATTTACCGCAATTAGCTGATTTATTGTTTTAAACTCGATTTACTTGATTTACTGATTTACTTGCTTTAGGATCGATTAATATGTAAATTTTTTTTTAAGTATAAACCATAAAAGAATAAAATATTTTTTTTAGTAAAAAAACAAAATGTTAAAGAAACAAAACAAAAATAAGATAAAGTGTGAAGTTCAAAATTTAAAACAGAATTATGACATAATTCACTAGATGAATGGATCCATTAGATTAATAGTTGCAATAGATCATACTGGAAGGGTAGGGAGGTTATGGAGGCAGTCTTGATTTACTGATTTACTGATTTCTTTAGGAGTTTTAAACATTAAAAAAATGTAGAAATTGTCGAATGTTATTGAACGAAAGTTTGAGTTCTTGTAAAATAAGCAAAATTTTGTTTAATGAAATGCAATGAAAGAGCTAAAAATAATAAATTGTTTATAGTAAAAGAAAAAAGAATTAAAACTAAAATAGAAAAAACTTAATAAAAATAGTAAAAATGAAATTTAAAATAAAACCTTAAATAAAAAAAACCAAAATAAAAAAAAAAATAAAATAAAAAAATAAAAGGAATTAACATAAAAAATTAAACATACAAGTATTAAAACGTAAAAATATATAAACTTAACAAAACACGAAAAAAAAAAAAAAAAAAATAACACAAAGTTTTAAAGATAAATTAAATAAGTAATAGTAAAATAAAAAGTAAAAATACATTCACACCAGTGAAATGTGATCAAAGAAATTTAGAAAAACATTAACAAAAACTAAAACTAAATAAAATTAAAAACATTGTTCCTCTCTCCAATCTTAAGAAGCATAACTAATACATAAAAAAACAAACAATTATGCATGTTTCAACTTAGGTGAGAAATAAATTATATTACTTAACGTTTATAAAAAAAGAAAATAAGGTTGGAAATAGAAAAGGAGAGCCGCCAACAGTGAGAAAGACGGGTTATTCTTTACAAGATCCATTGCAATTGACGATATGTACATGATAGAACAGACTCAGTTATGTGAACAGTAATTGATAGATTTGTTATATTGTGTATTATTAAATTGAATGTTTATTAAGTTGGCAACTGAGCGCACCGTGCTCCTCAGCACCTACTGGTGCCCGTTGTAAAGAACGTCCTTCTGATTTTCCTATTCCCTTCTCTTTTCCCAGAAATATCCGACTCAAAAATCCTTTCTCTATAAAAACTCTTGCTAGATTAACATTTCGGTTTTTTAGGGGGGGATGGCGCACCCTCCATTGGTGGCGGGCAATAACCTAGGCTCCTACGTATGCGATGAGGGTTACTCACCCTTATTAGCGGGGAGCAATTTGTATGGAAATAGATGAAGTTAAAATAGGTTCCTATAAGCAGGCTCTACATATTGCTCATTCCTCATAGTCTTCTGTCTATCCTTCTAAAACTCAATTGCTAAACCTGACTCCAAAATATGGTTACGCAAACCCATCTAGGACTTGGATTTCCCTGCTTTATTTATATTAACTACCGATCTCAGAAAATCGACTTCCCCTCGACCTATGAACCCTAACTCACAACTCAAACGTCCAAAATTATACGACCTATTAGAATATTCCAAGTCATGTCGGCATTGGACTGAATTCCCTGTTCCATACACCTCACCAAGGACCTCATATAACGGCTCCCGTCCCAAAAAACCTCGTAGATGTGACTCCTCAAAAAGAGTCGTTCAAGAATCTGACAGAAAAAGTAGTGCCGGATCCATGTGATGTGAGGGAATCTCGCTTAGAATGCTTCCAGAGTCCTGTCGCATTGACCTTGAATTCCTCGTGTTCTCTGCAAACAGCACATCAAATACCCCTCATAAACGGCTCTCCCCGATCCAAAAAAATCCAATCAGATTGGACTACGCTCAATCGTCAAAAATCTGACGACCTTATACGAATTTTTCCAATCATCTCTCACCTATTTGATTTGAGATACCATATTTCTTCAGCCTCACATTACCCTTAAACGCTTCCGCCGTCCCGAAAAAAAACCCCATAGATGGACACCTCAAGCGTCACAAATTCGGACTCAGCGGGAAAAAATATGCAATCTGGTCAGAGCCGAAAAGTACAATTAATCCGAATAAATATCTTCGGTAAAGAAGAAAAGCTCAGAGAAAATGCCTGTTTACCCTCCTATACATATATATAATATATATATAATAATATAATAGAAGTGATATAGTATATATATATATATATGATGTTAATATATATAATATAGTATATCATATATAATATTATATTATATATATATGTATTATAATATATATATATATATATATAATATATATTAATTTTTTGCTGCGCGGGAAGTACTAATTTCTCTTGTTTTAGTATATTTAACGTACAATATTTTGCGGGTTGCGTAATTGCGAGTTGCCGACGCGCAATTTTATTCGCGGTCTAAAACCCCGAGATTGCAGTTGGCGGGTTCGCGGATCGCAATATTTTCTTATACGAATTTGCGATTGGCGGATGTTGCGCTAGGGCCAGGCATAAATTAAATTTTTGGGTTGCATGGGCCAACACGTGGGTATATATATTATATATTAATATATATATATATATGATGTGTATAAATGGATGGGTTTTAAAGTAAATATAGATAAAAGCAAGGTGATGATAGAAGATGAGGAGAGTGAATTTAGATTGAATGGTAGACAACTGGGACGAGTATCTGAGTTTAAATATTTAGGCCACATATTGAATAAGAGGGAACAGATGATGCTGAATGTAGCAGGAATGTTTGTCCGAGATTCTTTAAATAATAAAATTTAATAAATTTAATCTCAAATTTTAAAACTCCTATAATTAATTAATTTGATAATAATTATTAATGAATAATTAACTATTTAATATATTCAAAAAACGACAATTTCAGTCTTAATTTTTTGCTTTATAATAAAAAGAATATAAATTTCTCAATCTAATGATTTAATCTTATATTTCGATAGGCAAACCAGATATTATAGAAAATATATCATTATACTTGTATTTGTTATTATATATATTATCATATCTGTCATAGCATTTGTCATTTATTCTTAGGCCTACGAGTTTGCAGTAAAATTCTTGTATAGCATGTTTAGAATAACATGTCAAGAATTTGAAGTATATTTACTTTTCCTTTACATTTCACCAGGTTATGCATTTTATTCCTTATTGGATTAACTGTTTTGTGGTCTATATTCTATTTTTCTGGACTCGTTGCCTATGCTAATTATTTTGATTGCGACCCAATGTTAAATAATCGAATTGAAAAAGCGGACCAGATCATTCCTTTGTTAGTTGCTGAAAAGCTGGGATATTTACCTGGGATGCTAGGTCTATTTGTTGCTGCCGTTTACGGAGCTGTGTTAAGGTATTTATTATATTTTTCTAATATTTTTAGGCCACTTATCTTTTCTTCTATATAAGAATTTTCTTAAAATTTATATAAGCTCTATTCAAAAGTGATGAATTTATGCATAGCTTCTTATATTTCCATCAAACTGGAAACTATCTATCTATCTATATCTATCTATCTATCTATCTATCTATCTATCTATCTATCTATCTATCTATCTATCTATCTATCTATCTATCTATCTATCTTTCTTGTTAATCTATTAATACCACCAAAAATAGAATAAGTTTATAGTTCTTTACTAAAGTGCGTAGTAGTAGTTTACACTTCTTAAAAAGTCTAGAAATTTTCTATTTTTAAGTACTTTTGACTTTTCCATGTTAGAGCCAATGCCTTGATGTGACTCGCCAAGCTGATATAATAAATTCTGAGTTATGGCATTTTGATCATTTATAAACATCACTTTATTGGAACTTACAAACGAAAATGGCATTTCTGGTAGTTAACCGAAAGCGTTATGCAAATTAACATGTATGGTAATGGATTTTAAAAAACAACGTTAATATGTTAAAATATAAATTTTTCAATTTATATTTTTTGCATCTATTATTAGGAAAATTTTGCAATATATTAAAAAAAATCTAGAATTTCTATGAGAAACTATTTTAAATATGTTAATTAGAAGTTAAAAGTATTATATACGGTATATTTTGATTAAAAAAAACGTAAAATGTAAGTATATTCTTGCGATAGATGCTGCAAGTAGTTCGCTTGAAAAGAGCTTCAGTTCGTTTTATTCAGATCGTAAACTACTTCCATCTGTGTTTAACACTCAAAAGTATTAAAACCTAGTTTAAGAACTTCTCTTTGTTATACTGTTGAGTGTATAGGCATATGTGATTACTGGTTAATTTCTTTGTACATATACTTTAAATCCACCGAAAAATATATATGTTTTTTTTTATTTTAATTCTGTCTAACACTACATATTTGAGAATAAACGCCAACTTTTATCTTGACAGAAACCTGTTTCTTTCTACTCTGACAACAGACAATAAATCCTTCCCTACTGTTTCTTACTTTCTGTATCCTCAAATTCTCATACAAGAGCAGGTATGTTGCGTATAAATCCGTAATAACATTTTTCTCTCTTTAATCCTTCTGATTCGCAGTAATTTGAATTCATAAAAGTTTAGAAACTTTTTAAAATTTCAAGTTTCAACTCGAGTGAACGTCAATCATACACCTTTTGCCGGATGACTTGAAACTTGAATTATACATGGATGAAACATATGCGGTTGAACTCTAAATAGCTTTTTTTCATTTCTATTCACAATTCATGGCAAAGTCCAATCAATTAAAGTTTTTTTTTCTTAGAAAAAAGTTATTCTTATCTAGACTTTACCACGATTTGAGGGTATAACTGGAGAATTGCTATTTAGAGTTTAACCCTATATGTTTTATTTATGTATTGTTCAAGTTTCAAGTCATTCCGGAAAAGGATGTATGATTGGCGTTCACTCGAGTCGAAGCATTTGCAATATTTCTAAACTTTTCGCAAATTAAAATAATATGTAAACTAAAGTGACATAGACAAAAACTATAAATAAACGTTTTAGATCCTTGCATAGGCTACTTTATGCACTTTGTTTGGTCAAACTCGGCATGTATAAATTTATTCCAAAATTTCATTTAAAAAAAAAAAAGCAATTCCGCGAGATCATATAACCTTTTCTTAAAACTTGATTTAAGAGCTTCTCTAGATAGTTATGCGGTTTTGCTTACTGATATCTCTGTATACCTTGAATCCACTTCGAAAAAAATATTTTTTTTTAATTTAACTCTGTTGAGCACTACATACATTCTTCATCTTTCATCTTGATGGAAAGTTAAATTTCTAGATGCTCTGACAACAGACAATAAATTCTTCCTTACATGTATTTTAGCAATCTGTATTCTCAATTCTCATATAAGAGAAAACATGTGCATACATGAGTTACAATATTTTCCTCGAGTTAATGATTTTTAAGTGTACTGAATTTTATTCGTGTATGCTGAACAATATTAAAAATATAAAATATAATATAATATTAGTCATTTTCGTAATTTGTTTCCCTTCGCCTCTTACCGCTAACGTTTTCTTGTTCTGGTTCCTTACATTTGGAGGTGATTTAAAAATATAACTGATTTGAACCAGACGCTAAGAGACAGTGAGAGATATTATCTCTCGTCTTAAGGTTTGAATGACGTAGATCCATTGTGGGCCGGTAGAACAAGTTGCTTTCAACTGTTCACAATGCAGCTGGTTCTAGAGGCTTATTGTCACGGGTTAGTTTCTTTCAACAGTATAGACTTAAACTTACAAAAAAATCAAAGTAGAATTTATCATAAAAAAATAAAACAGAAGCCAAGAATCTTGAAATGTTTAAGGGCAGGGTCTTATTTGAGCTCTGGGCTGAGCCCCATTTAGCCCCAAACTGAAAATGGACATAAAATTCTTAATTTTCAGCTAATTTTAACTTATTGTTAAAATTAGCTGAAAATTAATTTAATTAATTAATTAATTAATTATTAAGCATAATTTAAAAATTAAAATTAAAATTAAAATTAAAATTAAAATTAAAATTAAAATTAAAATTAAAAATAAAAATTAAAAATTAAAAATTAAAAATTAAAAATTAAAAATTAAAAATTAAAATTAAAATTAAAATTAAAATTAAAATTAAAATTAAAATTAAAATTAAAATTAAAATTAAAATTAAAATTAAAATTAAATTAAATTAAATTAAATTAAATTAAATTAAAATTAAAAAATAAAATTAAAAATTAAAAAAGCAAACTGGAGATTTTTTTTTTACCTCTAAAATGTCGTTTTCGAGTGTTTTTCTGTGTCTGTAGTCATTTCTTTTGTATTTGCATTTTTTGAAATATCGATTCTTTTTGAAATATCGATTTTTTTGAAATATCGATTATTTTTGAAATATCGATTTTTTTTTAAATATCGATTCAAATATCTACAATTTTTTTCGAAATGATTTCAAACTCGAACTATGCATAGATGGGTTCAATACCCACAAAATGTACAGATTATAATTTTGATTTTTAACCCCAGATCTCAGCAATGGTCGAAATTTAAACCCTACTACTATATTTGGTTTTGAAAATGAAAAATTGTGATAATACTTTTTCTGGTAATGCCATTAGGATGTAATTTTAAGGGGTTATGTAGTTTTTTTTATTTATATATATATTTTTTTGTATACACAGTAGTTTTGGATTTGCTGTTGGAGTAAATTTTCAATTTTTTTTTGAGTATACCAAAAAATTAACTAAGCAAAAGGAAATCTCGCCCGACTATATAGGTCCTCAAAATGTGATGTTGATCGGATAAGTAGAAAAGAAAATCTCAATATTTCACCTTTTCAAAAAAAAAAATAAAAATAAAAAAAATATATGGAAAAAGTGAAATGTTGGAACTATGGGGAGTCTTTGTGGCAACAAGCGACATATCCATGTCTTATGGCATGCCTCGCTACTCTTTAAACTTCCTTACTTTGTGTTTGCTTCATCTCATTGCTTACCTCTACCTCGTCTTCTTTCTTATTGTTCCACATAGGCGGTTGTAGATGGATCGTCATCTCTTTTCATTCCCTGTCAATTTTGTACGAAGCTTGGCAACTCCAAACAAAACTTTTAGTTACCTTATACTATATGGATTTTTTCATACATCTGTATTCCTACTTAATTTAATATCCCTCTCTTTAAACGAAAAATTTGAGTTAATTGAGTGGAGACTGTTGCATCATTTATTCTATTTTATTTTGTCTTCTCAATTATGGCCCTGCCCTGAGTGATGGTGACAACTTAAAAATAAGGATTAAAAACCCATAATGTTTGATTTGTAAAATAAATAATCAACAATAAATCAAAATCAGCGTTTCATACCCCCACACCCTTACAAATCTATATAAGCTTCAAAATACATTATATTTCATATCTTCATTTTATAGTACCTTATCAACAAGTGCTAATAGTATTGCGGCTCTACTCTGGGACGATTTTCTCAAAGAGTGGGAATGTCAAGGACCCTTGCCAGTATGCGCGCCTGCCCGCGCACTCTCTCTCACACACACGCCATATCACTGCTGGGCCAGCCGCCGCTGCTGCCGTTGGGAACGCGGCGGTGCCTGCCATTGCCGGGCTACGCCGCCGCTGCTGCTGCCGTAGCACCAGGCTGCTGCTGCCGCTACGCTGCCGCCGGTTGCCAGCGAAGACATACATAATGGTTGCCATATGACATATGGCGGTTGCTGCCAGCGGTCACCACCAGCGGCAGCAGCCGCAGCGGCACCACGATCGCCGCACCGACGACGCCCAGGTGAGGCCAAACAATAATCCCTTCACAAAACACCGCCATTCACTCCTATTATGCATCTTTCATCTCGCCTCTGCCAAACTCACATTTCTCTCCTCCAGGCATTCCTTTACTGGCTCAATCCACTATTTCTTCGGTCTCCCAGCCTGTCGATTCCCAACACACTCACCACTATACATCCGCTTAAAACAGACTATCATCCATCCTTTCCACATGACCAAACCATCTCAACGTACTTTCATTTATTCTCTCATTTACCCCTTTCTTCACACCACAAAACTATCTAATACGTTCATCCCTCATTTTATCAATTCTTCTCACACCCAACACGCCCCTATGATTGTCCACGAGAATATACTTTAGATCTATACCTCTTATTTCAGACCATAGACATTAACACAGGCAAAAAATACCCTCATGTAAAACCCAGGCGCACTCAAGACTTAGTCCCTTACATCCACCAACGAATTAATTGCACCAGCCACCTTCTTGTCATTCACAACTATCCTACTACATTCTGCATCATCCGTTCCCTTTTCATCGAACATTTTTCCTAAATATTTAAACTCAGACACTTGTTCCAGCTGCTCACCATCTAACATAACTTCACACCGACGACTGTCCTAGCTCACAACCATAACCTAACTCTATTATCTACGTTTACTTTCAAACTCTTCCTTTTACACACCCTGCCAAATCTCTCTACCAATCCTCTCAAACTCTCTTCAGACTCGCCACACAAAACCAAATCAACAGCATATAATAGGTAGGGCACCCTCCACTCTTTTCCATTCTCCATCATTCTAACACCACCCCCTGCCACCCCCTCTAATTTTCTCTCTCTCTCTCTACATATATATATATATATATATATATATATATATATATATATATATATATATATATATATATATATATATATATATATATAAATTTATAAATATACAGAACCCAGGACCCACCAAAAGATTGATTTATTATTATTATTATTTTTATTATTATTATTATTAATTACTATTATTATTATTATTATTATTATTATTATTATTATTTTTATTTTTATTAATACTATTGATATTATTATTATTATTATTATTATTATTATTATTATTATTATTATTATTATTATTATTATTATTATTATTATTATTATTATTATTATTATTATTTTTTTTTTTTTTTCAGTTGTCACCACCACACGGGCAGATCCTTATTCAAGGAGGTGTTGCATCGCCCCGGTTCACCAACTAGCTTAAATTACGCAGATGAGCCCAGGACGGCTTCGAAGTGGAGATTAACCAGCAGGAAACATGAAGATGTAATAATTCCACAGAACATAAATTATTATTATTATAGACGTTATTATATTAAATTTCATCTTGAACTACAGTTTTCAAGGTGACCTTGGTCAGAGGTCGAAATGTCGGTGAATAAAATTATTAAATATTTCAATTTTTTTTGTCTTATATATATGAGAAAGAGTATATATATATATATAGGTATATATATATATATATATATATATATATATATTGAGTATATATTTATTTATCAAGAGAAAGTGTATATATATATAGAGATACATGAATAGATAAACAGACAATTGAGAGTAGTGAGAGCATAGAGGAGAAGAAAGATAAACAAAGAGAGAGAGAGACAGAGACAAAGATAGATAGCCCCCTCACACACACACATGATCTGATCCGGAATTGGTCGATTGATGAATCCCGATCCGATCCTGATAAGTGGAAAAATCAAAAAAAAAAAAAAAAAAAAAAAAAAAAAAAAAAATCAAAAACTATATCTCAAAACTACAATAGCCAAGAAGCGAAAAAAAAGAATACACTTTTGAATCCCCGTAAAATTTTGGATAGGAAAATGTAAAAAAAAAATAAAAAAAAAATTATTGTTAATAATTATAGTAATATGATTAGAGAGCCTATTTAGAGACCATTTATTGGTTACTCGTTAAAATAAATAGACTTTCTATTAAAATTTGCTTTTTTTTAACTAAAGAATACCCCAATGGTATACCGCACCGATGGTAGGTAAGCTTCGGTCTTCTCGGTCTTCCGAACTACGGGTAGATCTTCACCTCCGAGGGTCTCCGAACCCTGCTCTTGGTATTTGATTGTCGCGGGGGTTCCTCCGCCCCTCTACGGGGTATGGAAAACGTCCCCCCCCTGTGTTCCACGTCGGCTCGAGCCCCTAAATTTTTACCGTGTAATAACTTTAAAAAAAATATATATATATATATATATATATATACATATATAAAATATATATATATATATATATATATATATATATATATATATATATATATATATATATATATATATATATATATATATATACTTATGTCCCAGCACCTCCCCCAAAAAAAAATAACCAATTTTTATGTTTAATTGTTTTTTTTTTTTTTTTTTTTTTACATTTTCCTAACCAAAATTTTACAAGGATCCAAAATTTAATTTCATCTCCAGCTCTGAAGTCTCTGAGATTGGTTTTTTTTTTTTTATTAGCTCCTCATAAAATTTTACAGGATCCAGCAATTGCATTCCTGGAATAATAGAAGTTTTGAGACATGATCAGGGCTCCTGCATTTATTACATATTACAGGCAGTACATACATACATACATACATACATACCTATATACAGCACACACACACACACACACACACACACACACACACACACACACACACACACACACACACACACACACACACACACACCAAGATTATTAGCATACATATGTAAAGATAAATGCAGCACAACAGATTCAAGAGAGCAGAAAGAGTAGAGAGAGAGAGAGAGAGAGAGAGAGAGAGAGAGAGAGAGAGAGAGAGAGAGAAGAGAGAGAGAGAGAGAGAGAGAGAGAGAGATTATGATCTTAATTTCAATATTAATTTTTTGCATCAAAGCACAAGCACAGGAACTCCAAATTTATTATAAATATTTCTAAGAATTTAATGCCTGCATTATACGTCTTATAATTTAATTTTACTTTGAATCCAAGGCTCAATATTCCTTCTAAAAGGGTCTTTAGCTACACTTAGTTCACAAGTCAATAAAAAACCGACCAAAGAATGCTCACCTCAGAATGCATCCAGTTCTGTTTCCCTCTCCCCGAATCAGGATGCTCTTCTTTAGCAAACTTCTATTCTGCTCATTTTAGAATGGTTGATATTTTTTTAGAGAAGTGACAAGATACCTGCTTTAGTTGTGGATGGAGATAAACGTCTTCTGTTATAGGACTGATAGAAAATCTCTTTTAAAATATCCATATAAGTACGAGTTAAGATTCTATTTGTTTTCCTTCTTTATTGAAGAATGCAGAAGCGTCATTTTTAAAATTAAAACAGTAACATTTTAGTGAACATCTAAAGTCAGCTATTTCTTACATTGTGCTCTTAAAATTAAGAAAAAATGAACAAAATAAACATCAATAAAAAAACAGTTTATTGTTTTTTTTTCAGTCTACCCCTGAAAAAAATAAATTGTTTATTTATTGAAAAATTTATTTTGTTTGTTTTTTCTACCAAATGTTTTTAGGAAAATTATATTCATCTAATAATTATATAATTATATACATATCCAAATCAAGGGAAAGCGTTGCTATTAGTAATGTAAATATTGTTATGTGAATTACTAATAGCAACACTTTCGCTTTGCTTTCTTATTATTGCTTTCTTTTCACTACTATTGTCTTTTTTTCTGTTTCCTTACCTGGTTCAGAACTAATTAAAAATATCAAGGCCGATGCCTCTCTAATTATCAATTTGTTAACCTTATAAGCCTCAGCTAGAGTAATTTCATTTTCATTTCTTGCCACAAGAGAATGATCTATAAAAGAATAATTAGGGCGATCAGACTTAAATAATCAATATTTATAAATTTATCAACTCTGTATAGGGCGCAATATCCAAAATATATAAAGGACCTTTCTTGTTTTCAAAAGTTTATCTTAAATTCATAAACTCACGTTTTCTGCAAGTCCTTTCAACGTCCCTATTTTCTATTTCTGCAACTTTGTATCGAATATTAACTACTAACTGACTGTTGGTTTCTAAAAAGTCAGTCATTGAAGCTCATTCTTTGCCAACCCCATATACAAATCCTTCTGGGACTTTGCAATAAGCTACCAATTTCCATTACTTTGTAAGACTACTTTTTAACTTAAACACCGATCCCCAATCTTTAGCCCCTAATATAAATTTAAATTCTAACACTATTTCACTATATTTACTAAAACCTTTGTAGGCTAATTTATTTCCCATATAACTAAAATTTTCCTTAACTAATTCCAATATGTTTGTAACTTGAAATTTAGTTCCTATTTCTAGCACGCAGACACAATTAATGATATAACTATTTTTGGCTCATGCCCATTATCCCTGTCAAATGAAGCTGAAGTCAATTTTTCATAGTTACGTTATCTAACAAAATATAGAACGGCGCGCGCATAGTTAGAATAGTTTAAACTATTTTCATGTATATATATTTATATAACTTATAAAAATTGTTGTTTATTGAAACAATGGAAAGTGAAATAAATTATATAATAATAAAAGTTTGGTTAGGTTATGTAAGGTTATGTTACTTTAAGTAAGGTAATTTTAAGTTACGTTAGGTAGCATAGATTTAAACTTTTTTTAAAATATTTTTAAAGGGGTGAAGCTCTTTTATGCCAATACAGACTTATTTTGACTTAATGCAGTTTTACTTTGATTTTTGTAAAATATCTTTGGATTCATGCAATCGATAGCGATATGGATATGGACAGGGATAAATGACATGATCCCTATTTTTACCTATCACTACAGGAAATTCTACAGCTATAGGTTTCAATCGAGACAAAACTATTAAATCATTTTATTTCTAGCTGAAAATTTTCCTCAATGACTTTCAATTTTAATTCTGAAAATTTGCACTCTAAGAGTGAATATTGACTCCCTATATTTGTCTATCAATGAGTCTATTTCCTTAATTAAACTTAAACTTTAAAATAAAAGATTCAACTGTTAAAAAACTAAAAAAAATGACTCTTCAACTTTCAATTCAGTGCCTACTAAGTTAGACATCGTAACTTTGTTTTCATCTTTAAAATTTTCTCAACTACGTTTATTTTCGTATTTTTTCTATCTGCACATTCCTGATCACGCAATTATTTACATTTTCTCTATCTTTGCATCACAAAAATTGCCAATGAAATTTTAACAATTAATAACACTTTTCTTTTACTTATTTTTTTATCACTTTAAATACATGATTACGTTTAGCATAATTTTATTTGTCGTTATACGTTCAATCTTATCTTTGGTAGTTTTATATTTTAAACAAATGGCTGTTTGAGGATTTTCATTAAAGCTCAAAACATATTCTATTTACGCTCATACCTAGAGATTTATCTATATTAAAATCTAAGTTAATAACTTTTTTCGTTTCTAATTCTTTCTTTAAATCTTTTGCTTGAGCAATTACCTTTTACTCTATATGCTTCCAAGAACTTATCTTTAATTTCATCTACATTTTGGTTCGCTTTATTTACATTATTTATTAATAAATCTTGAAATTTAAAGGGCAACTCATTCCATATAATATATAATAATATGTCTTTTATACTTATATTCATTTCTTTAAACGTTGGTCTACAGGTTTCCACAAATCCTTTAGAAAAATTCTTGGTTAATACATACATACATACATACATATACATATTATTACATATTATATATTACATATACATACATACATACATACATATACATATACATATATATACATACATATTATTAATAGCATATATATATATATATATACATATATATATAGATATTATTATTACTTATTATTACATATATATATATATATATATATATATATATATATATATATATATATATATATATATATATATATATATATATATATATATATATATATATATATAGGCACTTGTCCCTTTAAAAAGGAAGTTACATAAAAAGACATGATAACGAAAAATCGCCGAACACTACTCGTGAAGCCCCAGGTTTGCTAAACTTCACTAGAAAGAGCGCGAGAGTTACCAAGCTGTTTTTTATCATGTTACTTTATGTTAATTCTTTGGGTAAAATTTTAAGGCCTGAGGGACAGGAGGGAAACAGTCCCCCGTCGTCCCTGGCTGAGGCCGAGAGACCCTGACTCCTTTCCATCTTGCGGATTTAATCTTGGTGCACCTTTAGCTAAAAACTGTTATTGGCAACCTTGACGTGCACTATTGCCTTGAAATAATCGAAAAATCGATTACATCGTCTGTCTGATATATATATCGGTTAACTTCCTTTAAAAGGACAAGTTCCTATATATATATATATATATATATATATATATATATATATATATATATATATATATATATATATATATATATATATATATATATATATATATATATATATATATATATATAGTTCTTTTCCCATTTAACTTTAATTTCGTTAATTCTTTAATTGCTTTAAACTTTAAAGCAGTTTCACCAGCAAAATACTCCAGCAAAGTTTGCTTAGCTATATGATACTTTTTGTCGAAAATATTCAATTTTTAGCATAACTCATGCCTTACCAAGGCACTGATATTCTAGTAAATTGAACTTTGCTACTTTCATTTAGAATTAAGATTATTACAACTACTGAGCTCCCGGTATATAAGGGTAGAGCACCGACCAACAAGTACGAGAGTCGCAGGTTCGAAACTGGTCTGGCGGGGAGAATGCGAGCTTTTCTCTCTTTAGGCTCAGCATCGTCTAACTCAGACGTAAACTGAGTACACCCCCCTCTTTGAATAGGGATTTGCCCGTGAGCGATTGTGTTAACTGTAAAGAGAAAATTAAATGTTGAAATGTTTTTAAACATCCCACGCAAACGGTGTCTGTAGGTTGTTTAATTGAGGGAGATAAGCCTTGTTTAAATTAGATAAATTTAATTTTTCTTCGACTGCAATATGGCTGAATATTGCCCTACTGGGGATACGCCTTTAAGCTTCGACTCTCCTAAATTTTGTTCTAACATATCCTAATTATTAAATAGTAATCATAACAATCAATTTCAGATTCTTCACCCTCATCATATCATCTGTCATAGAGCCTTCCTTCGTTGAATATTCCAGACATCTTTTGATATATCTTAATATATATATATATATATAGATATATATATATATATATATATATATATATATATATATATATATATATATATATATATATATATATATATATATATATATATATATATATATTCGTAATATCCATTTAAAATATCTCTTTGCTCCTTAAGTTCTACTATACCAAAAGTATATAAATCAGATTCTACATAATTTATACTTGTTGTACAAATTCTCTTTGAATACTTACGGTCTTTCATATCATTTTCTATTTTAAATTTTCTAAATTAAATAAACTAACATTTGCTTTTAAAAGCGAAATCGAACCGGGGAGAATTGCATCGTGTTTTCATGTTTTGGGATACAACAAAACATGAAATTAAGCATATTTTAAAGTATTTTAAATATATTAGTGTAGGGTGATTGGATAAAAGATAATAAAATATTTGTCATAAACTTACCTTCGATGAACTGTTGAGAACATAATCCATGGCCGAGGCCCCGTGACCAATCCAATCATCCAAAGCCCGTTGTTTGTTGATTATTCCGATGCATAATCCTATTATCGTAACTAGTTGAATCCAAGTTTTCTTCTATTAAGTGGGCTACCGGCCTGTGCACTGTTGCAGAACAAATCTATACTTAAACTCACCAACTTATCTCTCTTTGAAGACTCTTCAAGTGGAACAACGGTTTGACCGAGTTCTTTACCTTATGTGAAAACAATTCAGATAGTACTTTTCTTATCAATGAATAATCCCGTTTTGTGATCAATCTTTAGATCACTAAACCAATGTCTTTTAAGACTTAAATCAATAGCTAATTGAATACTTAAATAAATGAAAAAGAAACACGTTTGGAAATATTGAAGGAAACCACTGGGAAAATTTTAGAAATATTTTAATAAAAAAAAAAATGAAAAATGTACTGGTCTTACAAACTAGGTTTTATATTTCCATGAATATATAGCCAGATATCTTTAGATATCTGTATATATACGCACCGCAAATATAGAACCTTCAGTACTAGATATACCAATTATATATATATATATATATATATATATATATATATATATACATAATATATATATATATATAATATATATATATATATATATATATATATATATATATATATATATATATATATACTTCAACAACATCTACAGGTTTTATAATCCATGAATATGACCAGATGTCTTTAGATATCTGTATACATACGCACCGCATATATAGTACCAAACACTAACATAACAAATATATATATATATATATATATATATATATATATATATATATATATATATATATATATATATATATATATATATATATATATTATATATATATATATATATATTATATATAAATTATTTAAATATTGCTACAATAAATAAAAATATCTACACAAATACTCCACCACTATATTCATATAAATTTCTGTCCATACATTTATATATATATAAAACATACATATAAATATATGTCCAATAATATATATGAATAGATAAAATATATTAACAAAATAATATATGGACAAACTGACTTGCAAAAAAAATAAAATATTACTTGAAAATTAAAATGTTTTTGACAATTTTGAATTGTCGATTTTTCAGTGTGCAATACTCATGTAGCCATGGCTGGCCAGAATGTGCGATGTCTTAAAATAAATATTTGTGTTTAGGCAAGTTAACAAATCTAATTTCAAATAAACAAAATATGATTTTAAGAACTATTCATATATAAAATATTGTAACTTTAATTGTTAAACACTTTATATTTATTAATACAAGAGAATCTTTACCATGTTACAAAAATAATACACATCAATAATAAATACTCTTACCTGCTAGTGACATATAGCAACACCGCAGATATTATGCATTTGCAAATTGTGATCAACAGACGACACTCTTATAACGGTAAAGCAAAAATTATACTTACACGAATAAACAAAATTACATTTAACACATAACTTAAAACAATATTGGCTTTACAAGAAACTAAGCCACAAGATTTCCACATTGAAAATTACAACACCTTATTGCATTTAAAAACATTAACACAATTAATTAATAATAAAATACAAAATAAAGCACCTTTTCGATTTACAAGACTATGCACACTAAAATAATAATATCATCGATCAGACAGACTAACAAGCGCAGTACCAACTGTAAGCACTTTGATTGACGACAAATGAAAGCAAAAAGATATAAAATATTCATAAATTTACTATTTATACAAATCTTCGTCAATGAGTTTACGCTTAGCCATCCAATCATAATTCTTAAAATAATAAATAAAATGATGTATCCACTTATTAGTTATTTTAGTAAAGCAAATATATATTACACATTTAGCAGGACCGAAAATTGGTATTTCTTTACAACCGAAACTCTGTTCGCAAGAAATCTCAATTTTCTTCTAAAATCGAAACATAAAAGACAAACGAATTTTTACATTGTGTGCTCCACACTATACAAAATTAAATATAATTCCATACACATTTATATATAATGCGCAGTAACCTTATAACATTAAAAAAAAAAAAAAATAATAATAATAATAATAATAATAATAATAATAATAATAATAATAATAATAATAATAATAATAATAATATTATTATTATTATTATTACAGACTTGCAAGCGACGACCAATCAAAACTCACGTTTCAAAAGTTAAGTCCCGAAAAACAAGTTTTTATTGGCTGTCGTTTACGCATGAATTACAAACATATTTACAAATTTCTTCTGATGAGCCATTGCAATGATACACCATATACATAGAAAATGAAAGTGAAATAACAATGACAATGCTGCCATTGCTTTACAATACATAAATGAGGCAAAGTTATGTATTACGTGTATTACTGCATTACATCTTTGGCCCACCCTTTGAAGCAAATGTGTACATTTTGCTTTATGTACACGTGATCAAAACGTTGGTCTCATTTATTCAGTGCTCCTTCTTCGGTAGCGACTTCTGATAATGGACCAAATGTGTTGTCGGCATATGATCTGCTTAGATAGTCATTGACGACATTATCTCACCCACTAATGTGGATTAGAGCAACCTTAAACTTTCCTTCGAAAAACAGTCTCAAGAGTAGTCGGGTGTTTGGGCCAGGTCACAGAATATTTAAATCTGTTTTCAACAAAATAATCAGCTTCGTTTCTTTCATCTTTTATTTTTGTTGTGACCATTTTTGCTGGCATTTTCCTTTGACATACAACTACTAGTATTCTTCTCACACCCTTTCCTCCAGACCTACACCATCTTCTTCCTTCGTTATCTCCTTTTCTCTCTAACTTCTTCCATAGTATTACACATTTCTTTGTGTTTCCGTGTCTCTTTTGACACTCTTCTCCCTTTCTGCCAACTTCTCTCATCTTCTTTGCAAACAACAGTTTCACCATGCGGTGACTCTTCATGTGAGACTTCTCATCATCATCACACTCCTCACTTCTACAATCAGTTTCACATCTTTCCTTTTCTCCTGACATTCCTCCTTCACTCCTCCTGCAGTATGTTCTCTTACCCTCTCCGCACATAACTTCTTTTATTATCCAAACCTTTTCCATACTGCCGATGTCTTCTCTAACTACCTCGTTTTCAAACCTTGCATTGTGCCGTTTAACAACATTGACCGACTGTACCACTTTTCCGTGGCAGTCTCGGCGTCTCATCTTCACTTCTTTTATCGAAGTATTATTGCACAATGCCTTTTCCTCCTCACTGAACAGTTCAGCGAGCCTTGCTCTTTCCTTGTTCCCAACTTTACATCCTGAACGCATTGAATTCTGACTGCCCCAGTAATAATACTGAGGATGACTCTTCAACTTCTCCCTGCGTTCCGGCATACCGTCGCAAACTTCCTTTACACTACACTCTTTAACTTCCTCTCTTTGAGACATCGCATCTTTCTGTTTACTTTTAAAAGTCTTCCGCTCGTTAACCAGTTCTTGTACATCATCACCAAGATTTATCTCCCCTTCAATCACAACTACAACAACCTCCTCTCCAGAACTTTGCGTGTGACTATCTATGTCACCTCTCACCATCTCGTCATCTTCATCAGCATGATCTGTTACATCAGATCGCCTCGTGCTCTCTACCATCGATGTCTCCTGGACATCCATCATTCTTGTGTCATTTTCAACATTTCTTAGTGGCTGTGTAGGGACGTTATCTTCTTCTCCTGTAACACTTTCATCCTTAGCTGAACACTGGGACTCTTTCATCGTACACGATGGTGACTCACTGGTTGGCTCGACATCTTTTTTGATGATGTCTCGAGATTGTGACGTTGACGGTTTCCCTCTGTAAAAATCCTCCCTCTCCAAACTCGCCATTCCAAAATCATGATTTATTTGGTCAGATTCTTCTTGTGAATCTTCTTCAGCGTGCTCAGCGATGGGGACCAGCATAATTCTACTGTTATGCCCGACCTCTACTTTACGAGGCCCTCGACACATGGTCGACTCCCATGTGAGATCAGGCTGGAACGGGGGTAATGCGCCTCTGACATTCCCAATGACCAAATCATAAGCGACTCCCGGCAATACTGCTGCAGTCGTCCTACCCTCGAAGTAAGGGGTGTCCACATTAATCGTCGCGAGTGGAGCCTCTATCACCGTTCCGTTCATCAACCTCAATGTTACGTTGTCACCAACATAACATTCCTTGTGTACGTATTCCTTTCGTACGATTATATGACTACAACCAGAGTCACGGAGTGCCTTGGCACGGTATCCGTTCACCGTCCCATAAGCTACAGGCATCCGACACGGGGTTCCTTCGTCTACTGCGAAACCAAATGCTGCGTCGTTCTTTTCGTCGCCCTCTTGTTTACTGGAAACATTTTGTCCTATACCACTACAGCTGAAATATGGAGGGGCTCGACAATCCCTTGCGAGATGCCCTCTCCTTTGACACTTAAAGCACGTGGGCGCACTTCTCTCGGCTCACTGCTACTGCGACGATAGTTTTGTCTGTCGCCGCTCCCACCTCTGATCCTGCTTTCATTATTAGTCGCTCGCGGTGCATGTTGATTGCTACCTTTCTGATTACCGCTTGTGGAGTAACCATTGCCTTTTGATCTATAATTATTATTATTATGTGTGCCTTTTTCAACGTGACTGTGATTTCGTGCGTGACTATTTGCTGTGAATCTCAAACGATGCGCTTCCATGTATCCTTCAGAACAAGTTATTATTTCTTCTGGTGCTTTCTTTTTCGACTCCCTTAAGTAGGTTGCGAGTTCCTTTGGAACCGTATTCAAATACTTGTCCACCGAGAAAAATTCGATAATATCATCAGGTGTCAGTGCTACATTCGCTGCTGTTAACCACTTCTTAAGAGCTTCTATAATTCTCTGTAGATAAACTCTCGGATTATCATCTTCCGTCGGAGTTATAGTTTTATACTTTGTACAGTACCCATTTTCCGTGAGCCCGTACCTCTCCAATAAAGCACTTTTCAAACCATCGTAGCTCTTTAATTCTTCAACAGTCATCTTATTATAGACACTGACAGCTTTGCTTGTTAGAAAACCTCCTAATATTGTCGCTCGCTTTTCTACAGGGATATCATTCGCCTCCGCTTGTTTCTCAAACATTAAAAGATATTCTTCAATATCATTTTTCTTCTCGTCGAAGAAAGGAAGCTTCAGTTTTGGATACTTACTAGCATAGGAAGTACTAGGGCTGCTCTGAGCACTCTGAGATGCTATCACTGCGTCATGCTGACGTTGCTTTTCTTCAGCATCAAGCTTCATCTGAAGCATTCTTTCTTCTGCTTCTCTTACATCTTTCTCCGCCTCTAATTTAGCCTTTTCTGCCTCCAACTTTACTCTTTGCGCTTCTGCTTCGATTTTGGCTTTTTCTACTCCAGCTTCAGCCTCAAGCTTAGCTTTCTCTCTTTCATCTTCAAGCTTAGCTTTCTCCCTTCGCTCTTCTGCCTCACGCTTAGCTTTCTCTCTTTCATCTTCCAACTTAGCTTTTTCTTTCTCAGCTTCAAGCACTAACCTTTTCTCCTCTAGAGCTGCTGCAACCTTCTTCTCCTCCAAAGCAGCGGCTACCTTCTGTTGTTCGATTGCGGCTTCTTGAGCCGCTCGGTCTTTTAACAAAGCCGTGATCTCCTTCACACCTAAACCTCCTGACTTCCACATCTCCATAAGCTCAGCACTAGACATAGCCATAGTTGTATTTGTTATACACGATACAAATTACAAAATATATCGTTTAATAACAGAGTCACTTTCAGCGCACAAATCACAATCCCGTTTTCTTCCAAAATTTTACAAACTTGTTACCAATTGATAACGCATAAAAACAAACTTCTAATCGCAAAATTACTAATGTATATATATATATATATATATATATATTATATACTATATATATATATATATATATATAATATATATATATATATATATATATATAATACATTACCTAATTAAAATATATATATATATATATATATAATATATATATATATATATATATATATATATATATATATATATATATATATATATATATATATAT
>JABUQX010014442.1:45000-55000 GCA_015478945.1 Trachelipus rathkii
GCATTTAAAACATTAACACAATTAATTAATAATCAAATATAAAATAATACACCTTCACAATTTACAAGACTATGCACACTAAAATAATAATATCATCGATCAGACAGACTAACAAGCGCAGTACCAACTGTAAGCACTTTGATTGACGACAAATGAAAGCACAAAGATATAAAATATTCATAAATTTACTATTTATACAAATCTTCGTCAATGAGTTTACGCTTAGCCATCCAATCATAATTCTTAAAATAATAAATAAAATGATGTATCCACTTATTAGTTATTTTAGTAAAGCAAATATATATTACACATTTAGCAGGACCGAAAATTGGTATTTCTTTACAACCGAAACTCTGTTCGCAAGAAATCTCAATTTTCTTCTAAAATCGAAACATAAAAGACAAACGAATTTATACATTGTGTGCTCCACACTATACAAAATTAAATATAATTCCATACACATTTATATATAATGCGCAGTAACCTTATAACATTAAAAAAAATAATAATAATAATAATAATAATAATAATAATAATAATAATAATAATAATAATAATATTATTATTATTATTACAGACTTGCAAACGACGACCAATCAAAACTCACGTTTCAAAAGTTAAGTTCCGAAAAACAAGTTTTTATTGGCTGTCGTTTACGCATGAATTACAAACATATTTACAAATTTCTTCTGATGAGCCATTGCAATGATACACCATATACATAGAAAATGAAAGTGAAATAACAATGACAATGCTGCCATTGCTTTACAATACATAAATGAGGCAAAGTTATGTATTACGTGTATTACTGCATTACAATTAGCTAACGTTAAAAGATTATATATATAAAATTATTAAAGTTATAGTTTGGAAAGGAAAATGGAATTTTAAAGTCTTAGAGTGAAAAGAAAGAATATTTAAAATATGAATTTTTCAGCTTAAAAGAAAATTAAATTAAATTAAAAACGGAGT
The DNA here is from genome assembly GCA_015478945.1 of Trachelipus rathkii. Lineage (NCBI taxonomy): Eukaryota > Metazoa > Arthropoda > Malacostraca > Isopoda > Trachelipodidae > Trachelipus > Trachelipus rathkii. The sequence continues at coordinate 45,973 of JABUQX010014442.1, forward strand.
ACTATGTTTGACGTCATAGCAATGGCGTCAGGTACATGTTGCAACAGGGTTTGTTAATGCAAACATGTGTTTTTGCTTCTTACGTTTTCTTCGTGGGGACATGTGTATTGGTTATGCTATTTAAATACTAAAGGAATAGTATTGTTATGCTAGCATCTAATGAAATGTTAGTTGCTGTAAGCAAGGAAATATGTTTGTTAAATTAAGATTTTAAATAATAAACTTAAATGAAACTGCATATATTTAAAATTCATAGATTAAAGACTAGAAAATTTTTATGCGGATGGGGGGGGGGAGGCTAGGGGTGTATGTATATTATTATATTATCGTTTTTGGGGGTTTTTGATGCAATAAAATGTGAGCTTAAATAAAAATTTAATAGTAATAATAATGCTTATAATAATAATAATAATAATAATAATAATAATAATAATAATAATAATAATAATAATAATAATAATAATTAATAATTAATTAATAATAATAATGTATAATAATAATAATAATAATAATAGATAATAATAATAATAATAATTAAATAATAAATAATAATAATAATAATAATAATAATTAATAATGTAATTAATAAGAATAATAATGAAAATAAATAATATAATAATAATAATATAATAATAATAATAATAATAATAATAATAATAATAATAATAATAATAATAATAATAATAATAATAATAATAATAATAATAATAATAATAATAATAATAATAATAATTAGCTATTTTATTTATTATTTTTATATTATTATTATTATTATTATTATTATTATTATTATTATTATTATTATTATTATTATTATTATTATTATTATTATTATTATTATTATTATATTATTATTATTATTATTATATTATTATTATTATTATTATTATTATTATTATTATTATTATTATTATTATTATTATTAAATATTTTTTATTTAGCTTTAACTGCCGGAACGATTGCTGTTGGAGTTGCTTTGTTCGTCGGCCGCTTAGGAGGGACAATTATTCAAATTACTTTCATCCTCTTTGGCTCTCTAGCTGGGCCAATTTGTGGGCTTTTTATTACAGGACTGACCGCCCCTTGGGTCAGAGTAAAGGTACTTTACTACTCAAATTTAATTTTGTTCTTTCAATATTAAATAACATAGGGATTATTTTTCATTCTTTCATTCTCCAAAGAAATATAGAGGGTTAATATTGATAATAATAATAATAATAATAATAATTAATAATAATATAATAATAATTAATAATAATAATAATAATAATAATAATAATAATAATAATAATAATAATAATAATAATAATAATAATAATAATAATAATAATAATAATAATAATAACAATTAATAATAATAATAATGTAGCAATAATAATAATTAATAATAATAAGAATAATAAAATTATAAAAATAAATTAATAAAAATTAATAAATAAGCTAATTAATAATACAATTAATAATTGTAATGATACTTTTAATACTAATAATTAATATGAATATCTAATAATTATTATAATAATAACAATTAACAATGTTAAAATGACATTTCTAAAACTGTGCTAATTTCAATACCGGTAATATTTTATAATAATAATATTAATAATAATTAATAATAATAATAATAATAATTAATAATAATAAAATTAAAATAATAATATAATAATAAAAATATTAATAATAATAATAATAATAATAAAATAATAATATAATAATAATAATAATAATAATTAATAATAAAATAATAATATTAATAATAATAATAATAATAATAATAAAAATAATAATAAAATGTTGATAATAGTGATAATAATAAATAATATGTAATGTAAATATAATAATATAATAATAATAAATAATAATAAAATAATAATAATAATTATAATAATAATTAAAATAAATGAAGATAATAATAATAATAATAATAAATATAGAATTCAATATCAGCTTTGATTATTATAAAAGTTTTTTGATTTTATTTCCAAGTTTCTAAATAGTTAATTTATTAATAGTTTTAATTTTCTTAAAAATAATCTTTGAAAACAATTTTACATGAGAAAGGAAAGATATATTTATTTACATTCCGACGCGTTTCGTTCTCTAAACTTGAGACAATTCTTTTCAGAGAGATTATTCTTGTGAGCGAATGAGTCTTAAATTAATATATTAATATTAAATCAAATGATATTTAGTCTAACAGATAATACATTAAATTTTAGGTTAATGTCTGGTCTGCGTGTTTTGATGTAGAAAAGGCCTCCGCAATTTTAAGTTTTTGGACTTTCACATGATCCATATAATATTGTGAAGTGTTTGGAAATATTGCTAATAGTTGATTGACCATGTGCCGTTTTGAAATGTTCAAAGATTTTGCTGGGACTGTAGCGATGTTAATATGCCCTGTCCGACAATCGATTCGTCGTGTTGTAACCAATATATGTCAGCGTTACCAGTCTGACTCAGGGCAGTTAAATGTCACAACGTGATGGTGTCGGTCAAGGCATCTCTTGTGCTAAAGGAAGATGACAGTTGTTTGGATTTATGGTATAAGTCTGACTTTAATTTTGAGGTGTCGTTAGTTTTTAGGTGAGAGTTCAAAATATTACGAAGCACTTCTCTTCTTTATTGAAATCTATAGCATTAGAAGTTTTGAAGAAGAAATTTATCGAATTTTCCTGATTATTTTTACTTTCTTTATTAAATAATTTTGTAATGGTTTTATTAATTAAATTTTCAACTGAATATTGTGGAGGATCACAGTTAATTAAATTTTACTTAATGCGGCAAATTTCTTCATCAAAAGTTTTCCAAGTTGAACTTAGGTTGTATGCTCTGTAAACTAAAGTTTTTACGATAGATTCTTTGTAAATAGTCGGTGAATAGGACCCATAGTTCATATACAGGACCATTATCAGTGGGTTTGACATGAATGCCTGTAGATAATGAGCCGTCAGGAATTAATATTGATTTTGATGTCTAAAAAAACAGATAGCATTATTAAACTAAGTTTCATATGTAAATTTTAAGCATGACAACTCTCCTTGAATTCTATTGATGAACTGATGTATATGATCTATTCCTAAAGATAGTGAGGGTGTCGTCGACATATCTTATGTAAAAAATACGGGTTAAAGTTGTTTGTTTCACGAAGGGATTTTGTTTCCAGATTGACATATAGAAAGTCTGCAAAATGTAGTCAATGGCTAGCCCCTCGACACTCCATCGTTGTAGATATATGTTTTCTTTAAATTTAAACCGTGTTTGGGTACAACAAATTATTAAAGGTTCCTCATATGTTGTTCTGATATTTCTGGTGGGGGGGGGTATTTTGGTGATACTTACACTTCTTTAATTTTTATGTCAATCGCTTTACAAGGACTCGTACATTTGTGAACAAAGACTCTACATCAAGAGAGGCAAATATATTAGTGTCTTCAAGTTTTAAGTTTGATAATTTGCATAACGTTTCATTATTTGATTTAACTATGAAAGAGTTATTAATATATGGTCGGATAATGCTGTTCAGATATTGGGCGATATTACAGGTCTCAAAGGTGGATTTTCTGAATTTTTGTGTATTTTAGGCAATCCATATATATATGTCCTAAATTATAAAATCCAGTTCTTTTAATTTTGTCAGAAATTCTTTTGCTTTTTATTTCATAAGCGATTCTGTTAATGTTATTTTTAGTTGTATTGTTAGTTTTATCAGAAGTTATTTTAAATTTGGTTGTATCATTAAGCGTAGTTTGAATTTTCTTTTCATAATCAGATTTGTTCATTATAACTACTCCACCACCTTTATCTGGGCGTTTGATAACTATGTCATTATTATTTTTAAGGCTAGAAATTGCTGTCTTATCATCTTTGGTGAGGTTATCATAATTGTGGTCTTTAAGAAACGAAAAAGAAAATGTTTTAAGTTTAGCTTTAAGATGATCATAATTGTTAACTGTAATAGTCTTAAAAAATTGATCTTTTTGTACAATGTCATTGAATAGTTTCTCGACTTCGATAGATTTCTCCAATTTACTACACTTTGTTTTCAGTCCAAAATTGAGACCATTGTTAAGAATGGATGTTTCATTTGTGTTTAGTTCATAATTTGATAAGTTAATAATAAAAGATTTGTCTTCTTTAAGGAGAAACTCATTACCATAGAGTTTCTGTAATTTCTAGATGTGTTTGAATCTGATATCCTTATTGAGATCAGAAAGTTATCTAGTGAGGAACATTATTAGAGAGTAAAAATAAAAATTTCCAGTTGATTTCTTGAGATCAATTAGACAACGTCCTGTTTCAATCTTTAGATTATAATTTTTCATTTCTAGTTCTTTAATTTCATTTAAAAGTAGTTTGAGTTTGAAATCTTTTGTTAATTCACTATTCTGAAGTTCTCTATTATAAAGTCTTATATTGAGAAAGTTTGGAAACAGCTGATTAACTATATCTTCTGCACTAATTTAGGAATTCCAAATATCAGCCTTTGACTTTTATTAAAAAGTTTTGATTTTTATTTCCAAGTTCTAAATAGTTATTTCTGTACATAGTTTAATTTTCTTAAAAATAATCTTTGAAAACAATTTACATGAGAAGAAGAAGATATATTTATTTACATTTCCCGACGCGTTTCGTCTCTAAACTTGAGAAAAAAAACGCGTCGGGAAATGTAAATAAATATATCTTCTTCTTCTCATGTAAATTGTTTTCAAAGATTATTTTAAGAAAATTAAACTATGTACAGAAATAACTATTTAGAAACTTGGAAATAAAATCAAAAACTTTAATAATAATAATAATAATAATAATAATAATAATAATAATAATAATAATAATAATAATAATAATAATAATAATAATAATAATAATATAATAATAATAATAATAATAAATAATAAATAATAATAAATAATAAATAATAATAATAATAATAATAATAATAATAATAATAATAATAATAATAATAATAATAATAATAATAATAATAATAATAATAATAATAATAATAATAATAATAAATAATAATAATAATAATAATAATAATAATAATAATAATAATAAAAATAAAAATAATAATAATAGTAAAATAATAATAGTAAAATAATAAAAGTAAAAATAATAATAATAAATAATAATAATAATAATAATAATAAAATAATAATAATAATTAATAATAATAATAATAATAATAATAATAATAATAATAATAATAATAATAATAATAATAATAATAATAATAATAATAATAATAATAATAATAATAATTAATAATATAATAATAATAAATAATAATAATAATAATAATAATAATAATTAAATAATAATAATAATAATAATAATAATAATAATAATAATAATAATAATAATAATAATAATACAGAACGTTAACAAAATTTACGCAGGGATTTAAAAATACATTTATACAAAAGCATAAAGCTGAAGGGAGAAATATAAAGTTATTAAAATAAATGAGAATTAGTAAATAAACAGATAAATAAATGAAATAAATTAATAAACAAATAAATAATTTCCATTATTTTTTTGAATTTTGTTAATATTTCTGATTCCTTATTTTGTAAACGAGGTGGTAGGTAATACTTTATCATTCTTTGTTATATGTAATTGAAGAAGAGTAATTTTATCTCTACAAAAATTATCTGTATTTTATATCTTATACCTTCCCATTACACAAGTTCTCTGTTTTTGCCTTTTTTTAAATTAATATATCTGTGATTGGTGGCAATATTTAGAAAGGAAAGAATAATTTTTTTAAAAATATAAGTAATTAAATAAAAAAAATATGCAGAATATATATTACGAGTAGTATTACACATTATTTAACACTTAAAGCCTCTGCTTAAATATCAGTATTCTAAATTCATAAGGTTGTTGGAATAAAACTTTTCTTTATAGCTCAATTACTTTTATTTATATTTTCCAAAGCTGTTCACCATAGTAATAAAATAATATGACATTTTACATTTCGAAAGATTTTTAATTTTACTCAATTTGCACAACATAAAGTTATATAACAATTCATAGGGAGCTTTATTAGGATTCGTTGCTTCTTTAGCGTTCAACATTTGGCTGTTACTTGGAAAATTTTTGTACGGAGCAGCGAAAGACTCGCCACTACCTTTATCCACAAATGGATGCCCTACAAATTCCACTACACTTCAGCTTCAAAATGAAAATATTCTCTGGAATAATGTCACATCATCATTAGGGAATAATGAAAATTTTCCAGGGTATGAATATAAGGCTCATTTAATTTAATTAGTCAAATTTAATAGATTGATTTTAGGAACTCAGATAAATAAATTAACATAAACAATTTTCTTGTGTCATGGTAAATTACGTTTTTTGTTCAATAAAATTATTTATATAAAACATAATTTCTTTCAAACATTAAAATTGAGGAAAACTTAATAGTAAATAAATCTAATGCCAACTAACTTCTTTTTGAATTTCAGAAATCAATATACTGTATATGATATATCTTTTTGCTACTTGGGAACAATAGGAGTATTGATTGTCTTTATCGTCTCATCAGTAATATCGTTGACTGGTAAAGTATATATATATATATATAATATATATATACTATTATTATTTATATTATATATATATTAATCTGATATATAATTGGCATTAGAAATATATATATATATATATATAGATATATATATATATATATATATATATATATATATATATATATATATATATATATATATATATATATATATATATATATATATACTATATATATATATATATATATTATATATATATATATATATATATATATATATATATATATATATATATATATATATAATATATATGTAATATATATATAAATATATATATATATATATATATATATATATATATATATATACTGATATATATATATATATATATATATATAATATATATATAAGTATATATATAATTATAATATATATTATATATAGTATATATATATATATATATATCATATATATATATATATATTATATATATATTATTATATATAATTAATAATATATAATATATAGTATATATATATATTATATATATATTATATATATATTATATATATATATATATATAATATATATATATATTATATATATATATATATATATATATATATAAGGTGAAGATAAGATGGAGACAAAGGGAGAAACCAAAGAAGGTAACTAAAGAACGATACTGTTTTGAAAAATTAAAGGATGAAAACACAAGTGAAGATTTCAATAACACATTGATTTGAAAATATGAAGAAATCTCAGAAAATGTGGAACAGTCAAAGGAAGGGTAGAGAGTTTTCAGAGAAGGTGGGGAGCAGATAGCACAAGAAGGCAATGGAACAAAAGGATAAGTAGTGGAAGAAGGAAAAAGACGGTTTGGTGGAATGAGGAAGTAAGAGACGTAGTAAAGGAAAAAAACAAGAAATACCGTTTATGGATGAAGACAAGGACAGAGGAATAGACAAGCTTATGTTCTGGAAAGAAATCGAACAGAAGATGTAAAGAGACGAAACATCGACTTGTCATGGGAAACGATAGGGGGAGAATTGGAGGATGATATGAGGAGCACTAAGAAGTTGATATATGGAATAGCTTAGAGATTAAGAACAAAAGATAAACCTAACACGAATGTGATAATCAACAAAAAAAAGAGAGAACCTGTAGTGGATAGTGAAAGATATGGAGAGAGTATTTTGAGGAATTATTGAATGTGGAGAATGGCGAGGAATATTTAGAGGAGGAGAACCCACAAATGGAAGACCAACAACAAGAAGACTTAGAACTGATACATAGCGAGGAAGTGAGGTAAGCTATAAGAGCCTTAAAGAATGGAAAGAGTCCTGGAATCGATTGATTTAATAGTGAAATATTCGAAACAGGAGAAGGTATGGTGTCATGGATGATAGAATTTATAGATTGTATATGGAGGGAGGAGAACATACAGTCAGATTGGAGAAAAGCAGTGATATGTCGAATGTATAAAAAAGGAGGAGAAGAGAGTGTCAGAATTACAGAGGAATGGTGCTGCTATTGAGCGTATATTAAATATATGAGGGCATAATAAAAAGAAGACTCCAGAGAGAGTTAGAGGGAAAGATCTGAGAGAGACATCAGAGATTCAGGTCAAATAGAAGTGTAATTTACTTGATATTCTCTTGAAAAATCATAGTGGAAAAGAGCAAAGAATGGAAAAAGACAACATATATCGCATTTATAAATTTAGAGAAAGCTTTTGACAGAATACAAAGGGATGTAGATGGTGATATAATGGTGTATGCGGACGATCTGGCGTGTTGGAGTGGAGAGGAGGGGATGTTGAGAGGATTTATGGAGTCTTTTGCGAGAAACTTGAAGGAGGTTGGTTTAGAGGTGAATACGGAAAAGACAGTGATAATGGGAATGGATAGAGGAAAAGAGAGAAAAATAAAGATTATCAATGAGGATGAAAAATTAAGAAATGTGGATCAGTTTGTGTATTTCGGTGGAGTGTTTACGAGCAAAGGAGGTAGGTGTACAGGAGGTGGAGGAAAGAATGGAAAATACGGAAGAACAATGATAGCGTTGCATCCATTTATGAAAAATCGTGATGGATATAAAATGTTAAAGATAATATTTGATAGTATGCTGGTACCCATATTGACATATGGATCAAAAACATGAAACATTACAACAAGGGAGGAAAAAAAGGGTTGAAGCTGTGGAAATGAAGGTGAGTACGATGGTGGGAAAGACAACGAGAGATAGTTTGAAAAACGAGTGGGTTTGGGAGAGAGTTGGAGTGGCTCATGTTTGAACAGGATAGATTCGGCGAGACTGAGATGGTGGGGGCATATAGTATGGATGCCGGCAGAATGGGTCGCGAGTAGAACGTGGAGGTGGAGAGTGGAGAGAGTAAGGCCGAGAGGAAGACCGAGGGGGAGATGGGGAGATTGGGTGGAGAGAGCTCTGAAAAGCCATGGACTGCCTGCGATGATGCGTTGGCTGATAGA
>JABUQX010014442.1:57500-72786 GCA_015478945.1 Trachelipus rathkii
TGAAAATCCAGTATTTACTAGATTATTTAACCTCAAATCATTGAAATTACGTTACATGTTATTGATTTTTCGTTCCTGGAGTCAACATCTTTATATATAACCTAGATAATATATATATATATATATATAATATTATATAATATATTTATATATATATATATATATATTATATATATATATCATATTATTATATATATATAATATATGATATATATACTATATATATATATATAAGGTACTATATGGATAGTCATGACTTATATATATATACTATTATATATATATATATAATATATATTTATATATATAGACAATATACTATATATTGTTTATATATAATAGGGAATATAAATTTATATATATATATAGATATATATATGTGTGTGTGTGTGTGTGTGTGTGTGTGTGTGTGTGTGTGAGATATGAATTTTTTATAAAGTTTTATTTTCTGATGGAAATCATTTTAATAATATTAATATATTTTTATTTTTTTTCCTTAATACAAAATAAGGTACAAACATTTTTATTAAATATTTTTAATTTTAACTGTTATATTAAATTTATCATCTTTTTGATTTAGTTTAAATACCGACATGTATTAAAGTATGAACTATGTGGTTTACAGTATCTATAAAACGGATTGGAAGGAAATCGGAGAAAATGGTCCTAGGTGGAAGAATAGGCACCGTAAAAAAAAGGTTTAGAAATCTAAGCTTTGTGTCATCTTCTATCATAAAGTTTTCATGTCTATCGCTAAGGTATAATTAGTTCAGCGAAGTGCCCAGAATTATGTTGCAAAGTCATAGAGAGATAGGTAAGCACCAAGGAAACCATGCAGATCGCAGATCACAGATAAGACCCTTAAGATACGTCCAAATATCCTCATTAAGGATAGATTTGAAAACTTTAGAAACGACGGAGGACAATTGTTAAAGGCTTGAGCTGATTCCTTTTTTCAGCAAAGTTTGAATTAGTGCAGGTTTCCAGCTGGAAGGATAAGGTCGACGATGATAGTTTGTGAGGAGGCAGGTTACCAATACAGTTTGCAGGTTTGGAAACATATAAGTTTTGAGAGTCATGGGAGAAATTCCGTCAGTAACTATGTCCTTTTACCATTACGCACGATAAGAGCAGAAATTTCTTTAGAAGAACTTACAATATTAGGTATGAATGAGTTGGATTGGAATGAAGAAGAAGATATTCCTCCGAAATCATCTAAAGATGAATTGGAGGCCATTGTTTGAGCTGAGAGTTCAGCTTTATCAGAAGGTAAAAAAAACAATGATACAGTCAGAAAAAACATTTGTCATCAAACTAAAACATTATGTCAAAATACATAACATATTGCAATATTATACAATAAATATGGCATTATATAATGAAAAATTTCATTCAAAACTTAGTAAATATTTATAAGACTTATCTTTTTTTAAAAATATGCAATACAAAAAATAGACCATTAAAGAATTTAAAAATATGCATTATCTATAGGCTACATAAGGCATACTTTCGTGCTTTTCTGGTGCGTCAGTCATATGAGTCTTCAATTATTTCGTTCATTTCTATCTAACTCTCTTGAGAATAATTTTGAAAAAGACTAAGAAAAGTAACTTACTTTTGTTGCTAACTTTCAACTCTGATACTTCCATAGGAATTTAATAAGAAGAAGAAAAAAAAAATTATAAAACGAAATTATTGACAAACACTTTAGGATTAAAAATTATTTCTTTTGATTGAATTTTAAAAGACTATTTAGCATATATATTTTCAATTTTATTACCCAAATAAATTTCAGTAAGCAATATTTTAATTCAAATAAAATCTTGTTGCTTAGTATTAAGCGGAAGACATTTTATGCTATTGTTTACATATAAAATATATTTTGTACAAATATCCGATTTGTAACCATGGTGATAGAAACTGAAGAAGAAAGGAATCATAAAACTTTAGCACATTTCGATCTTTAAGGTATATATCAAATATAATATATATATATAATATATATATCATATATAACCTATATATATATTATATAATATAGTATATAATATCTATCATATATTATATATATATATATATAACATAAAACTTTAACACATATAATTTTATATATATATATATATATTATATATATATATATATCATATAGTATATATATATATATAATATATATATATGTAAATATATAATATATATATACGTTGAAGGGAATTGCTTTAAAAAAACTGTTCTTGAACCCAACTTTTTTGGGATTGGGGGATATAGCTCGCAGTGGCAAAGCATGCGAGTATATGGTGTGCCTCAGTCGCAGACACGTGGTGGTTCCAATCCAGGAATGAAGGCAGGTTACTTCTTTAGCCTTCCCATAAATGTATTTTATTTAAGATATGATATATATTATATATATATATATATATATATATATTTATATATAATATATATAAATATATATATTTATATATACTTATATATATATACTATATATATTGGCTATCTAATCATTCCATAACGGCTGGGAGACTGAAAAAAAGGTGGATTGATCAGTAAAGGAAGCCTTGAAGTAAGCGATGAAACTTAAAAAAAATTTCTCAGTAGAACGACTTAAAAAAAATATCCGTCTTTTAAACTTCAACTTTAGTGAAGATATTAGAAATCAAACACTACCATTCTATAGATGTCTTGTTTTAAAAATGGTAGAGTCGAAAAGGTAAATGAGTAAAAAAGTTTAATAGGATAAAGAGTTTATACATCGAATCTATGATTCTAAGTAGTACCGAACGGTATAGAAACTATAAAGTTATTTAAACCAAATCCTCAGAGCCATATAAAGATAACTTCAACGTAGCAAACTATTAACACAGAAGGTGTTAAGAATTGCGATAAAACTTAGATTAATACATGGTTTACCTCTCAATTTAAGAATAATAGATATAATAATTAATAATAATAATTAATAATAAAAATAATAATATAATAATAATAATAATGATAATAATTAATAATAATAATAATAATAATATAATAATAATAACTATATATATATATATATATACTATATACTCAAACGATGATTATATATATATATACTATACTTATATACTATATATATAGATAATATATATATATTATAAGTATATACTATATATTATATATATATAATAAAGTTGTCTGTTACATAATTGTTTTCTTCTATTTAATATTTTTAAAGAGATACTTCAAAATAAGTTATTTTATTATCTGCATTTAGTTTTTTATTTTCAATTTAATTAATAAGGAATTATATAGTTATTATATTACAATATTATAAATATACATATAAGTTAATAAAATACTTATTTTAATATGAAAAATGTTTTTTATATTATATATTTGCCATTTAATAAGTCGAACATTTTTTAAATACAAATTATTATTATTATTATTATTATTATTATTATTATTATTATTATTATTATTATTATTATTATTATTATTATTATTATTATTATTATTATTATTATTATTATTATTATTATTTATGTTATTATTTTATTCAGCCTGCCACACGGCTCTCCGCATCGGAAACAGAAGAGCTAAGTAGAACATGACCAAAGTTGAAAATAAATCTCCCCTTCCCCACCCAACCCCGTATACCCTTCATTCCTACCTTTAAGTGCGAGCCCATCGTAGTCAAAATTCAAACCTCGAAGCACATTCCACATTCCTCAAAGATTTAACCTTTCCACCATTCGCAACTTTCCTACTAAACTCAGCATCATTCGTTCTCTTTTCATCTAACATATAACCTAAGTATTTAAACTCAGATACTTGTTCCAGTTGTCAACCATCCAACAGGATTTCACACTACAGACTTTCCTCAATTATGAACATCACCTTACTCTTATCTACATTTACTTTCAAACCTTTAATTTAGAACACCCGACAAACCACTCGATCTATCTTCCAAAGCTTTTCTCATATTCACCACACAAAACCAAATCATCTGCGCACAATAACCAAAGCACCCACCACTTTCTACCATTCTACATCGGTCTAACACCCTTACCTTCCATCCCCTCCTTATATTCTTTCACCACTTCATCCATATAAAAATTAAATTGCCTTAGAGACTTAACACTTACCTGCCTCACAACACTATTAATATTAAACCATTCACTCTCAACTCAATTTATTCTTACACACGCTTCATTATCAGTATATATACTTTAATTCAATTCAAATGCCTACCACCAACACCATACATCATTAGCACCCGCCAATATAGCTCCCTATTAATCCTGTCATGCGTCTGATGCAAGACCATAAAACCTATATATATGAAGTTTGCTCTCTCTCTTCTCTCTCTCTCTCTCTCTCTCTCTCTCCTCTCTCCGTCTCCTCTCTCTCGTCTCTTCTCTCTCTCCTCTCCTCTCTCTCTCTCTCTCTGCCTCCTTCTCTCTCCTCTCTCTCATTTCTCACTGCATGTTTTGTTTCAATGTAAAAATGTTATCCTACACATCGTCTACCACTTCTAATTGCACCATGAGTTTATCAACACATGCAACCCCCAGTCATCCCGCACACTACTTCTCAATCTAGATTGCAGCTATATATATTTAATATATATATTATATATACTATTATATATTATACTATATAATTAATATATATATTATATAATACTATAACTGTAGTATATAGATTATATATATAAAATATATTTGATAATATATATTATATATATTATATATATATATATTAACTATATATATATAATATAATATAATTATAATCTAAAGTATATATTAATATAATATATAAATATATATATATATCATATATAATTAATAAGTATAATACTATATATTATAAGGCCTATATATATATATATATATATACTATATATAGGTTATATATATATAATATCATATATATACTATATACTATATATATATATATATATATACTATATATATATAATATATTAGGCTATTAGATATTATATATATATATATATATATATGATAATATATAGTATATATATTATATAAATATTTATATTAGATATATATTATATATATATATATAATATTAATATATTATATATATATATATTATATATATATATATAATATATATATATTATATATAATATATATATTATACACTATATAATATATATATAAGTATATATATATATATATATATATATAGTATAATAATTAATATAATTTTTCCATTAACATCAGTTTCATTTCCCAAATAATAAAGCGTAAAAATTGGGAAAATGTGTTGATTGTAAGATTGGGAATAGCTTGTTATGTCTGGTATCAAAAATTAGGACAAATAATGAACGAGACTATGCGATTGTTATCTTAACAATGAAGGAACATTTTTTTTAGATTACTGTGAATAAAAATAATGTTCATCGGTTATCGTTACTTCTTGTATTTATTTGATCAAACCTATCCAGGATTTTGGGTTTGAACATCGTCTAAGTAAAATGTTTTCCATCAGCAATCAATATTTCGTTGCAAAGGTGCCTGCGATATATGCAGTGTAATTATTGTAACGTGTATCGTAAACGCCATTAGATTTTTAAAACGTTACAATTTAATATTAACACAATGTGCTTTTTTTTGTCATGTAATAAAGTAACTGCAACGCTAGCACTATTATAACGTCTTCCATTGCACTGCTGATATAATAAAAGCTTTCAATTCAATGCAACTTTCAATTCCAGAAGCTGATATCGAATATGAGAAGCACATTTCCACATCATTTATACATTATGAAAAAAAGAAAAACTTTTAAATGTCATCACAATCTTTGTTTTTGGTGCTATGAAATATGAGGTTATTGCGAATTCATATATTGATATCTTAAAATAAATTATTGCCAATGCTGTGTCAAAATTTAAATTAATGAAAAAAGTTATAAAGTACAATTAAAAATAAAATAATATCATAATAAAAAATGGGATTAACATTAAAAGTTTTGATAGTTAGCATGCCTGAATTCTTTTGGGCAGCAGACAGCTTATTACCATGAGAAATTTCAGATAAGCGTGATGCCAATTTTTTTAAATAAATGTTAATGCCAATCAGTTTTTTTCACATAAATATGGAAATTTGAAGATCCGATAGTTTCCAGTTTCAAATATAATTAAGATATGTAAGAAAGTGAATTCGAAGATTATATAGAAAACTTATTTCTAA
Organism: Trachelipus rathkii; assembly: GCA_015478945.1. Classification (NCBI taxonomy): domain Eukaryota; kingdom Metazoa; phylum Arthropoda; class Malacostraca; order Isopoda; family Trachelipodidae; genus Trachelipus; species Trachelipus rathkii. The sequence continues at coordinate 63,698 of JABUQX010014442.1, forward strand.
CATGAAAACTAGAAATATTTTGATGAAGATTTAGTAATTCTTTCTCCATGGCATGATTTTTATAAGGAAAACTTAAATTTATAACTATAATTTTTATTTGGTCTTTATAATGAGAGAATTAGGAGGGTCGAGATCTCCAAAGAAACTACCATATTCTACCATACACATTATCAATATTTACGAGTCTAAGTTTGAAATGAGTTAAATAAATAAAAAAAAAAAATAATAAATAAAATAAAATTAAAATTAAATAAAAGTTTCTAAATTTTTTTGATGTTATTTATACCCTAACTTATTTTTAAATAAAAGTTTCTAAATTTTTTTGATGTTATTTATACCCTTCTTATTATTTATGTTTTGTATATTATGTTCTTACCCTTACCAAGTGAAGATTATAAAATGAATAACTTGTATATTTTAAAATAAATATTATTCAAAGCAATGAAAAAAAAAAAGGAAACCATATTTTTTTAACTTGAAAATGACAAAAATAATAAAAGAAATAAAATAAAAATAATTAGTAAAGCTGAACATGATAAACAATATAAACGGACAGTGTAATAGATACCTTGGAAACCGATGATAGAGCTACTGAGTCGAGAGACAAGGGCTCCCAGGGCACGATCACCCTTTCGGATTCTAGGTAGCAATTACCTAGATACTTCCTTCTAGAATAGGGAAATGCCCGTGAGGTGCGAAACAAAAAGAAAAAAAGTCTCTTCAGACCAACAAATACTAGAAAAATACAAAAATGTATCCTATTCAACCTATTTATTAGGTTCATTTTTGAATTTTTCTGCTAAGCGAGTTATATATATATATATATATAATATATATAATTATTAGTATTACAGTATTACTCTCTACACTCAATATTCGTATATCGTTTGTGTGTAGACATATAAGACGTATCTATATATTATATAATATAAATAATAAATATATATTTATACAAAATATATACGTACATAATATTATACTGTATTTATAATTTAATCCGATTTATATAATATTATATATATATATTTATTGAAATTTCCTATGAAGAAATATATATAATATATATATAAGATATATTCTATAATATATATATATGAATATATAGCATATATATATATATATATATATATTATATATATATAATATTACGGAAAATGTAGTCAATCCGGTGATTATGCATAATCAACCGGCAAATGTAATGAATATTCAATTTCGAGAGTACGGAGAAACTTGCCTGCTCAAATTTTGAAGACTGAAATGCATGGCACTTAAGCATTTTCCACGGATGGCTATGTACCCCCGACCCAACGAGTGGTAAGAAATTAAATATTTACTACATTTTCCGGTGATTATGTAAAATCACCAATTTAAATTTAAATATACATTACTTATATATAGATTTTATTTAAAATTTTTAAAACTAAACAGTTTTAATATATGTACTGAGTTCAATCTAATGAGGGTACTGAAGATCGTTTGTAAGAACTTACAGTCTCATAATAATACCTAAGTATAACTATCACTAGCTCTCTTTACATTTAAAGTCCTGTAATTGAATAGGGCTTAGCTCATTGGTAATGGTAACTTCTAATAAATATTATTAAGTTTGACCTTTCAGATACAAATACAACAAATAAGTAAATAAATAAATAAAATAAATAAATTAATAAATAAATAAAATTAAATACATTTTTAATAAATAAATAAATAAATAAATAAATAAGGAAATAAATAAAAAAAAAATAAATAAATAAATAAATAAATACATTTTTTTATAAATAAATAAATAAATAAATGAAAATATAATTTTAATAAATTAATAAATAAATATATTTTTTAATTAATTAATAAATAAATAAATAAATGAATAAATAAATAAATTAATACATAAATAAGTAAATAAAATAAAAAATATAAAACTGGATTTAAGTAAATAAATGACATTTTTTAACTAACTAATAAATAAATAAGTACATTTTTTTAATTACTTAATAAATGAATAAATGAAAGAAAACAAAAAATTATTGTATAATTCCTAATTGTTTCCAAAGATCAGTATCATTTAACTCAATATTGGTTGGTATTAATTAAGTGACTCCGCCTGAATACTAATCCATTTGGGAGAGATCCTTCTTAATAAGAATGTTCTTAGTTCCTGAAGGAGGGATCGAAGAAGATAATCCTTGGAGATAAGAACCTAAAATAGACTAACAATAAATTACCATTTTAATCGATAGGCGAAATTTGAGAAATAAAATGAAAAAGGAAAAAAAATATGAGAAATTTATTTTGACTCAAATTCGAAAATTTGAAAAATATAAAATGAACAAAAAAATCGAAATTTATTGAAGTAGTCAAATAAATATTTTGAAAGTGAAAAATTGATCAAAATTAAATGATACTTTTAATTTTTTTTTTTTATATATTTTATTTTTTTTTATGGCTTAAAATGATGAAACTAAATGTAAATAAATCATGTTTTAATTCCTTATTTTCCAAACAATAGAAATTTACATGCCATGAAATGTAAGTTGTAATTTGTAAATTTTTTAATTCACACACGACACACAAACACACACACCACACAACACACACTGACACACACACACACAAACACACACACACCTACACACACACAACACACACACACACCACACACACACCCACAAATATATATATATTTATATATATATATATAATATCATATATACTATTTATATAGATATATATATATATAAAAAATATATTAGTACTATACTACAATATTGTATATAATACTATATTTTCAACCCTGTCTTGAGATTTATTTTGTAAACTAATATTTTTTTATGAAAAGTATCAACTGCAAAGTAAACCCGTAATAAATATAAAGCAGTTTTAAACATTTGTAAAAATGAAATTTGTGTATCTGTAAATAGTTTTTAAATTTCAGTTTTTACCAAATGTTTTTGTGTGTAAAATTAAATTATTAAAGTTTTTACATTGCCAAATGGGTATAATTTCCATAAAAAAATATAGTATATATATATATATATATATATTATATATATATATATTTATATATACTATATATTAATATATATATATATTATATATATATATATATATATATATAATATATATATAAATATACTATTATATATATATATATATATATATACGATATAATATATATATATATTATATATATAATATATATATATAGATATATATATATATATATTATATATATTATATAATATATATATATAATATATTTTATAATATATATATAATACATATATATATAATTAAATATATATACTATATATATATATATATATATATATATTATATATATTAGATAGTATATAATATATATATATCATATATTTATATATATATATATGATATACTATATATATATATATATATATAGATATATATATATATATATATAAGCGCTCTAGTCCTCTATCATCTGACGCCTCACGTTTCTATTACTCAGTAATATTATCTAACCTGTATAGAATATATATAATATATGGAAGGAAAGTAGCTCTCCCGAAGAAATTAGATTACCCCCAATGGACATTACACTAGGGAAGCCTCTCTTTTTTCACACACAATAAAACACTATTACAGACAACATTTACTTATATAAAAAAATAAAACTAAAAATGAAAACTACACGAATAGTCTCTGAGAAGCCTAGGGGGTGGCTTCCATAAATAGCCCCTCATTTACCCCTTCCCGCTATCACCACTCCTTAGCTAACGGCCAAAGGTAGTGAGGTTGTTGCCGTGGCCAAATTGACTGCCTCTTCTGACGCACGTTTTTTTTCTAATTTTTAAATTGCTGAACATCACCTCTCCTCCCCCAAGCCTCATCTCTTATTCTTAACCAAACCTCAGGTGTTTAAGAGTTATTGACAGCAAATGCTGTTGACTCTTTCTGTATCCATCTTTAAATATCAACAAAAAAGCTGTTGTTGTGTCTATGTCCAGAATTATGTTGCTTGTTCTCGTGTCCCAACCCAATGTGACCGCTTCTTTGTGAGCCATGGTGGGTCCTGTACATTGTTCTCGTGTTTCAGATTTGGTGTATTCCGAATTTGCAAACTTATGACTCAAGGTATCTTGTTAATCTACTACTATGTTCAACTGTTCTGTTGTATCTGTCTCCTAACTCAACTGACAATTCTAAATTATTCGACTACTTAAACACCAAATTATAACACAACATTTTCTCTCCTTACTTTTCTCTGAAATCATCATTTCATGGTGATTTTTAACGTTCACCACCACCAATGACGTTCCTCTAATTCAGCTACAGATACTGATACAGATACAGACAGATACAGATACAGGTACAAATACAGATACAGACACAGATACAGATACAGATACACATTCAGATACAGACACAGATACAGAAACAGATACATATACAGCTAATTCAGATACAGATTCAGATACAGATACAGATTCAGATACAGCTTGTATCCCTGATCGTCTTGGAGACGAACCAAACATTCTAGACCTTTACCTAACCTCTAATCATTTTTCTTATTCTGTTAAACTTTTTCCTGCTCTGGGATCCTCCAATAGTGTTTTCTTATCTCTGTATCCTGTTATTCAAGTCTTTCGCAGGAAAGATACCCGCCTACGCGAAGAAAAGTTTATAGCACTTCGGTGTTGCTAGCAAGTAGAAATTCTTGTCATACTTCCTTGATATCCTTTGGAATGACCACTGCTTCCGTCTGATGGGTTCCTCGGAGTGTGCTGATGCTTACTTGCATGGAGGCCTACATATATTCTTTCTTCTCAACTAAACCTAACAAACCTTGATTTACGCCTGCTTCCTCTCATGCTATTCGCCACATGGATTCTGCCCTCAGGAATTACAGTCTCCTTCAAATTCCAGAAACTCCCACAACATATATTCCATCCAGAAATCGGGCAAAATTTATTCTTAGATTTCTCTTTTCTCCATAGATAATTCAATAATCTTTTTGATTCCTCTTCCTCTCGTCATTTCTGTCAGTTTGCAAAAAAATGTTAACTCTAATTTTGGTGTTCCTTCCTCTTTCCCTCCTCTTGTTTCTTCCTCTTTCCCTCCTCTTGTTTCTTCCTCTTTCCTTCCTCTTGTTTCTTCCTCTTTCCCTCCTCTTCTTTCTTCCTCTTTCCATCCTCTGTTTCTTTCTCTTTCCCTCCTCTTGTTTCTTCCTCTTTCCCTCCTCTTGTTTCTTTCTCTTTCCCTCCTCTTGTTTCTTCCTCTTTCCCTTCTCTTGTTCTCTTGTTTCTTCCTCTTTCCCTCCTTTTGTTCTTCCTCTTTCCCTCCTCTTGTTTCTTCTTCTTTCCCTTCTCTTGTTTCTTCCTCTTTGCCTCCTCTTCTTTCTTCCTCTTTCCCTCCTCTTGTTTCTTCCTCTTTCCTTCCTCTGTTTCTTCCTCTTTCCCTCCTCTTGTTTCTTCCTCTTTCTCTCCTCTTGTTTCTTCCTCTTTCCCTCCTCTTGTTTCTTCCTCTTTCCCTCCTCTTGTTTCTTCCTCTTTCCCTCCTCTTGTTTCTTTCTCTTTCCCTCCTCTTGTTTCTTCCTCTTTCCCTTCTCTTGTTTCTTCCTCTTTCCCTCCTTTTGTTTCTTCCTCTTTCCCTCCTCTTGTTTCTTCTTCTTTCCCTTCTCTTGTTTCTTCCTCTTTCCCTCCTCTTGTTTCTTCCTCTTTCCCTCCCTCTTGTTTCTTCCTCTTTCCTTCCTTTGTTTCTTCCTCTTTCCCTCCTCTTTCTCTCCTCTTGTTTCTTCCTCTTTCCCTCCTCTTGTTTCTTCCTCTTTCCCTCCTCTTGTTTCTTCCTCTTTCCCTCCTCTTGTTTCTTCTTCTTTCCCTCCTCTTGTTTCTTCCTCTTTCCTTCCTCTTGTTTCTTCCTCTTTCCCTCCTCTTCTTTCTTCCTCTTTCCCTCCTCTGTTTCTTCCTCTTTCCCTCCTCTTGTTTCTTCCTCTTTCTCTCCTCTTGTTTCTTACTCTTTCCCTCCTCTTGTTTCTTCCTCTTTCCCTTCTCTATTATCTTTCGACGCCCCAACTGTCGTTTTACCATGGCCTCTTTGCTCAAACCTTTGCATCTAATTCCACCTCAACCGATTCCGGAGCTATTCCTCCTTCTCCACTCCTTCAACTCAATTATGTTAAAGACTCTCTCTCTCTCTCTCTCTCTCTCTCTCTCTCTCTCTCTCTCTCTCTCTCTCTCTCTCTCTCTCTCTCTCTCTCTCTCTCTCTCTCTTTCTCTCTCTCTCTCTACTTAACACTAAGAAGGCGTCCGGTCCTTTCCTTCGAGCTTGAATCCTGCCTTGGTAAATTATTTATTCTGTCTACCAACTTCGACCTTCCTTTCCTGCTTCAAACGTGTGCTCATTTAGCTCAGGGAAAATTTGGAATCATCTCAATTCATCTTATATATATATATATATATATATATATATATATATATATATATATATATATATATATATATATATATATATATATATATATATGCTTTATATATATATATATATATATATATATATATATATATTTATTTACAACTAAGAGAACTCTTCTGAAGAACTCTTCCATGGCATTCCTCGCCGCTGAGAAAGAGGCTCTTGCTGGACGCCTTATTTTTCTCTCTTTTTTTACTAGACTTAATCTATCTAATCTTACATGAACCCTACTGCTAAATTCTGGAATATATTTACTTTATCTATTTTCTCAACTGCCTTTGACTTGCAATACTTTCAAGCACCGAAGTTAGTTCAATTTAGATACCCACACCCACACCCACCCACCCACACCCACACCCACACCCACACCCAAACCCACACCCACACCCACACCACACCCACACCCACCCCACCCACACCCCACCCACACCCACCCACACCCACACCAACACCCACACCCACACTCACACCCACACTCACACACACACAGACCCACAATATATATATATATATATAAATATATATATATATATATATATATATATATATATATATATATATATATATATATATATATATATATATATATATATATATATATATATATATATATAAATTACGTTATCACAACTCTCATGGATGGACGTGCAGGTATTATTAGTGATCTATCTTTTACCAAAGCACCTATTTGTTACACGATTAACAGGAGAATGTTAGATTAAAAATTTTGAAAGGGCTGCAGAAACTTAAGAACGACATTCAATGTCAATTGCCATGACATTCATGCAAGATGGTGACTGATAGTATCCAAACGATACGTTTTAAACTGTTGGGTTGATAGAGGATTAATAACAGTATGCGATGTATCATGTAAGTATTGATGCAGGTGTATAGACTGTCACAAACCTTAATAAAATTCAGAAAGTTTCCCACAAGATTCAATGTTTTGGGGTCCCCTCTATAACTTTATATATATATATATATATATATATATATATATATATATATATACCTCTCCATATAAAAAAAAAAAGAGATAGATACTATGCTTATACTCCTCAATATATTTACAAGAACATATTCATATATAAATATATTGATCAAATCAAAATATAAATATATATATATATATATATATATATATATATATATATATATATATATATATATATATATATATATATATATATATATATATATATATATATATATATATATATATATATATATATATATATATATAATCAAGCCAAGTGATTTGATAATAATTAAACCAATAAAATTATTGAGTCAGCAATTAATAAATTAATAAATAATAATAATAAAAACATATAAATATGAGTGAATAAACTAATTACTTTTTATCTTTGACTACTATTCAATTTATTAATTTTTGAAATTTAATAAATTAAACTTCATTAAAAATTAGTCAATTAAATCTTCTTTAAAATTTTTGGACATTAAAATCTTTTGCATGTTTTTAATTTTTTTTTTTTTTTATATTTTTACAGATGTCACCACCACTCACGGGCAGAGCCCTAATCAAAGAAGGGGTGTTGTTATTAATATTATCATTATCATTACCATTCCCATTATTAATATTATTGTTATTCTATTACTATCTAATAATATATTCATGCTTATCACTATTAATTAAAGGTATTTCTATAGATAATAAAAAGATACTTTGTTGTTCTAAAAAAAATATTAAATTTTTAATTTTATTTTTAAATTTCAAATATTTAGACAGAAATCAAAAACTTTTTATTTGTCATTTTAAGCAATATTTTTGATTTATTAGAAATTTTATATTTAAACATTAAGCAATTTTAGTTTAAACAATTTAAAGTAAACAACATTTTTATCGGCTTACGAAACTTTTTTCGTAGCAATTTTCAAATGTATCTTTAATTTAAGATGGAGAAATAAGTTATGATTCTTTTTTTATCAAACTCTAACGAAACAAACATCAAATTTAAAGTTGTCTTCAAACTATTTTGAGTTCTGAAATCAAAATGAAAATTGTTTTAGTAGAGAAACGTTATCTTTTTTTTTCAAACAATTTCAAACCACTCTTAGGCTAAAAATATTTTTGACAAAATTTGATGAAACAAACACCGATAGAAAGATCTGGTCAAATTATTTTTAATTCTGAAATAAAAAAAAAAGTAAAATCGCTTTAGTTGATAAAAAATATCTTTATTTCAAACTTTTTATATGACCTCATTAAAGTAGATTTAACTCTTTTTAAAACTCTTAACTCTTTTAACTCTTTAAAATCTAACGAAGAAGCTCAAAAAAATATTTTAGATACGAATTTTGAAAGTAATTAAATTAATTATAATTTTATAGGATTTTTTTTTTTCTAAATTGAAATTTTATTGGTCTCGGAGCCGAGAGTAATTTAGGTTTTATTTTATCATTTTGCTATTTAATTAAAAAACCATTTCATACTTTTACGTTTTGAGTAATGAGTAAAACTTTTTTCCGATTAATTTCTTTTAAAGATTTTTATGAATTCAGGTAAACTTCAAATAAAATTTAAGAATTTACCATCAAAGTAGGTAAATAATAACTGTATATATATATATATATATATATATATATATATAGAAACTTTTAAATCAGTGTGCGTTCGA
>JABUQX010014443.1:0-32500 GCA_015478945.1 Trachelipus rathkii
TAAATATGCAATTTATATTTCAATTTCTAAGTCTTTTTTAGGGTTATTTTAGCATGTAAGATATACAGGTAAATACAGATAATTTATAAAAGGGTAGTATAATATATAAAATGAGAGTTTATATTAATAAAGTTTTTATTGGAGTGCTCCGAAATCCTAGAAGTGCCAATAATATTATTAATTGGAATATATCTGATTTATTATTATTATTATTATTATATTATTAATTATATATATATATTATATATATTATATATATATAATCACTAAGGCATATATAATATATAATAAGGTTTCTATAATTAGGTGATATAGATTATTTATATTAATAATATTTGAATAAGATGGATTTGAGTATTATATATATTATAGGTATTTCTGTTCTGGTTCTTTCTTGCACCTTCCTTCTTTGGCCCTTCCAATGATTGGGGGGTAAGGTGGCTGTGACAGAGGCATCGGGGAAAAGAAAAGCAGGTAGAAGAACAGTGGAATGAAACGTCGAGAAAGAGGAAAGCCCAGCCTTGACCGGGGGGCCGGGGTCGTGTAGCGCATTAATTAGCGGAGGAGCTCGTCAAGACAGGACAGAAAATCCAACCCTAAGCGATCATTGGGACCGGTCGAGCAGACGCGACCCCATATGGTAACGGATCAATGAGTCAAAGGGGTTCATCGCCCCTGGCCCAGGTGGGCCACAACCATTGTCCCCTCAGTCACAAAACCTCGCCATTCTCTCTCTTTTTATGCACCTTTTATTTCTCGCCTCTGCCAATCACATTTCTCTCCTTCAAGACATTCGTTCCACAGACTCATCCACTTCCTCTTCGGTCTCCCAGCCGGTCGGTCCATCACACCACCACTATACATCCGCTTAACCACAGACTATCATCCATCCTTCCACATGACCAAACCATTCTCAACATACTTTCATTTATTCGACTCATACCGTCCTTCTCTTCATCACCCCACAACCAATTACACCACCTGCGTCTAACTCACATTCATGTCTCTCTTGTTAGTCAATTCTTGGCTCAAACCTACAGCAAACCCCTAAGAAGTTGTATCTGAACACATTGAACTTTAAGATCTAATACTTTGATTCCGAGACCAATAGTCCTCACTAGCCTATATCTGTGGGGAAGAGGTCAATAACACAGGTAACAACATACCCTCTGTGTAAGACCGCTAGGCACTCAAGACGTTAGTCCCTTTTGCATACCACGATTAATTGCATCCAGGCACCTTTCCTGCCATTCACAACTTTCCTACTACATGGCATCGTCCGTTTCTCCTTCTCATTGCACAACATATAACCTAAAATATAGTTAAACTCAGACACCTGTTCTTTATCCAGCTGCTCACCATCTAAACATAACTTCATCACACCGAGGACGTCCTCACTCACAACCAAACCTCTAACTCGTATCTAGTTTACTTGTCAAATCCCCCTCCTGTTTACATCGAGCTACATATCCTCTTAAAACCTCTTCAGAATTTGTCCCGCACACAAAACAATATTCATCGCGATATTAATAAAGGGTGAGGGCACCGGCTGCCACGTCATACTCCATCATTCTAAACTCCAATTCCTGGTCACGGGGGCCCACCTTCATTCTTTCATAACCTCATATACAATATTGAAATTAACCAAGGGATCCATAACGAGTGAGGGCTACAACTCTGGCCTCACTCCGCTATTAATACTAAACCAATTGCACTTGGTGACACTGATTTTATCTTGAAACACTCCTCACTCATCGTATATTCATATATTTTATGATTCCAGTTCAGGAAAAAGCCTAAATCAACAAAGCACTTATACGGATAGGTCACTAACTACCTGCCAAGACCCTTCCCTATTAACCTCTATTAATATCCGGCCAGTTCGGCATCCACAATACTCTATATCACTATTATTTCTTCCTCTGTACTCCGTGGTTGGAAATCTTGGGAGAGGTAATGGGGGGGGGGTTGAGGTGGGAAATTTTTGGGTATTTCTTTTTCTCTAATTCGATTTTTTATTGCATATTCAATGTAAAGGGATTTGGATCTCACTACATCCTCTAACTACTCCTAAACGCGCACCTTGTTCGTCACAATCAGTCTTCTTCAGGTCTACTCGGCGCTACTCTACGACACCAAAAGAGCACCTGGGAATATCTTCCTACAAAACTCAATAAAACTCAATACGCTATATTTACTACAGGTTCCCTTTATCCTCCCTTACCGCTTATATAAGGTACTATTATGGCTTCTCCCCAAATCCTCGTATAACTATATCTCCATAAGACGCTTTATTACACAAACTTTCAAGGAATCCCATTTCATCACCAATCTTTCCTCCGTTCTTAGATCCTAGTTTCACGAGTATCGTTCATCTTACCATGCAGATTTAACCAAATTCTTCAAACCTATTCTCACTCTAACCCATTATCCTCATGGTTGCCTAATAGCGCCATCCCAAAAAATACCCAAATGTCCCTTCTTGTCACCATCAACCCACAACATCATTCATACACTCATCATTACTACCAATATTATATAGAGACGATTATTTACAAGTGGTTTCTTTCTGACACGGCATTCACAGTCCCGAGTGTTCATCATGTTACAAAAGACGACTAATCCTATTTATTATTCTAACAAGATCCCTTATTGTAATCTTAAAGCCTTTCCGCGCTTCCTTCCGCAGAAAGAAGCTTCGCTATTCCCCTGTATGTCCCCATTCATCCTCCTTCAACAAACTGTTCATTTACCTCTTCTTATATCCTTCGTATCATTCTTTAGCCGTCCTTTTTTCCTACTTATATAATAGGGTCCAAGAAGCATCTTCTTTTGGAGAATCTTCATCATTTGGCTTAGTAGTACATTCACCATTGCTTCTTTTTACTTTTAACCGCTTTCATCACCATTCCACCATTCACTGCTATGAATTGCTTGATACTATTACTTCTACTTTAGCGCAAAACTTCTCTTCTTTTGCACTGCTAACAATTGTCTTCCTTGATTTGCTGTCCAGATTTATTCGAGTTTCACTTGTTCATTCATACTCCTGTAATTTTACTTGCGGAGCGGGGGTTCTTACATACTTATCCTTATTAACCTTGGTTACTTAAAACTTCTCACTCTTAATTTATCCACATCCTTCGTATCAACCTTAACTCTCTCATCCAAGTCCTCATAACTTAATTTTAACATAGAACAACATTAATCGAATCCGATAATCCATTCCTAATCCCCTCGTTACGGATTTTAACATCCAATACATACTTTGACATCTCCTTCTTTTACACCAAGCATTACAAAATCAATCTACTTTTCAACTTCGATACCATCTCTACCTACACCAACTCCTGTATATTTATATGAATACTCCTTGTGTTTAAAGAACAGTATTACTTACAATCATCAAACCTCGTCACAGAAATAAATCTTAGCAGATTAATTTAAATTTTCTCCTGACAACCTAGGATTCCAACCACCTGTTTATACCATCCTTTTTTTGGGAATATATATATATATAATATATATATATATATATAGTAAATATATGTAGTGATGAGTAGTTATTATATATACTACGTCTATATGTAGATATTATATATATATATATACACGTATATAATATAAATCCGTAATTAATAGTCCATATTTAGCGCCCCCTAGACAGGGTAATTGGTAAATACTCGTATCAATTAACAACACCCTTAATATAACATAAAAAAAGAAGGTAATTTAAAAAAAAAAACATTTTGAAAAAGCGTGTTTTTTTAAAAAAAAAAAAAAAAAAAAAAAAACGTTTTTTTCACAACCCTAGATACACATGCGTGTTAAACACCCACACATGTATATATACCACCCTATTTACCAGATAACGGTCCCCCTTCTAAAATAAACAAAATTTTAGAAGTTTCCTTAAAGAAGGAAAAGTTGATTACAGCAACGCGAAAGTGAATAGACAGAGACAGATGGGTCTCTGTTTCTTCAAATTGATGAAACTGGAGAGAAGATCCAATTATCATCTAGCACACTTTAATGTGACAGTGGAAGTGTGCTTGTTTCTTCTTAAAAAAAAATCATTTAAACTTCTGTGTAAAAAACAAAAGATAAAGGGTTACTTAAGTTCCATACACTCTGGTTCCCACACACATATGACCTAAATTATAAAAGCAAGACTATAGACTACTAATTAAACATGCAATAAGATTTACACATAAATGAAGATTAATTATTTAAAAGTAAAAAAAAAAAGGCTAATGATTCTACTTTATAATTTTATAAAGAGACAGAACAAATGCACAATGCGCAAAATAAAGGCACACTGCTTGGAGGAGCAAGATGCGACGAAAGGCGAAGTTCCCATGCTACTGACTATGAGAAAAGGGAGTGCCTCGGATTTCTGATCAGCTAAGGAAGTATGTTGCAACATCTGGGTAACTGACCCCAAAGTATAAAAAACCAATAAAGCTAGGGTCACGAAGACCCCAATATAAAAAAACAAGAAATGAAAAAAATAAAGAACAAGCCGTCTGGGTTCAAGTGACCGTCAATATAAATGAAACCACTAACTGGCTAAAAACCAATATGAAAGAACCAGTAATGGGTTACGTAACCCCAATATCATGAACAAGCATACAGAAGTAGCCTATATGTTAGACCCTGAAAAAATACTAAAGACATCGAATTATGCAGTGCCCACTTATTAAAAATATATATATTATTATTAATTAATATGAAATTATATTATATTATAGTAAGGTTATATATATTATTATTAGTTATTATTATATATATTCTATTATAATATATTACTAATTATATAATAATTTATACTAAAAATAATATAATTACTATATATAATATATATATATAATAATATATATATTATAAATATAGATAATTTATATAATATTATATATAATATATATTATATATATATATAATTACTTCCAATGTATCGTGCACTGCAATTAAGAAAGAAGCAAGTAAGTTTTCCCGTCAACTCCCTCAGAAAGAAGCAGGATAACTGACAATTATGTAAAGCAATAACCGGGTTCACGTACCGCAATATAAGAAAAAGGCAAGCTGGTACTGCGTGACCATTACTAAGAACAGCAACTGGTTAACCGTACCTCCATTATAAAAACAAAACAATGGTGTTAAGTGACCCCAATGTAAAGAACAAGAAACCGACAATAAAAGCCAAGCAGCTGGCACTTGAACCCAATATTAGAACAGCAACTGGACGTCACCTAACGCCCAAATATAAAAAGAACAAGCAAATGGTAACGTACCCCCAATAATAAAAAACTAGGAAACTAGGTCACGAGAACCTGCAATATAAATATAACAAAAAATGAAAAAATAAAGACTAGCCCGCTGGGTCAGTAACCTCAATAATAAAGACCCATCGAACTGGGCAATATAACCCAATATGAAGAACATCAATATGGGGGTTACTAACCCCATGAAACGGTATTAGCACTGAAAAACGCGATTGAAGACCTGAAAATACTTAAATCTTAAACATGGACCCGCAATGGGAGGATTAAAAACTTAATCTTTAGTATATCTGGTATTATATATATATATACGTATAATAATATATGCTATATAAAAAACTAGAAGAAATTAATAAATATATAATATATCATATATATAATTATAATATATCATATATATATTATATAATATATAATATTATAATATAATATATATATATATATAATATATATATAGTTACTATATATATATATATATATATATATATATAAATATATAGTATATAATTATAAGTAGAATATATACTATATATATATTAATATATTATAATATTATATATATATATATATATATATAATATATTAATATCATATATATATAGGTATATATATTCTAGAAGCATTAAAACTGCATTAAGAACAAGGAACTAGTGTCACGTGATAACAACGTAAGAAAAAAAAACTGGGGGACAATATGTAAAGCAATAACTGGGTTCACTGACCTCCAACATTAAAGAAGAAAGCATCTGGGTACGTACCCCATATAAAAACAAGCAACTGGGGGTTACGTGACCCTCCATTATAAGACAAAAATGGGGTGTAATGACCCATGTAAATAACCAGACAACTTGACAGTATAAAGACCAAGCGACTTGGTCACTTGACCCTATAGAAAGAACCAGCAACTGATCACCTAACCCCAAATAATGAAGGAACACCAAGCAAAATGTAAACGTCCTCAAATACAAAAAATGTAAAGCTATGGTCACGAGTACTTGCCAAAATAAACAACAAAAAATGAAAAAAAAAGAACAAAAGCAGCTGGGTCAGGTGACCTCAAATAAAAGAACCCATCAACTGTCAATAATCCCAAATGAACGGTCATCTGCCTCGTCGATGGGTTCGGCTTGTCGGCTCGTCGTCGGTCGTCGTTCTCGGCCGTTCTGGGCCGTCGGCTCGCGTCGGTCGTCGTCGCCTATCGTCGACGGCCGGGTCGTCCGTCGGTCGTCGTTCGTCGGTCGTCGGTCGGTCAGCTCGTGGTCGTCCGCGGTCGTCGTCGCGTCGTGTCGTCGTCGGTCGTCGGTCGGTGCGGCGTCGTCGATCACGAAAGGTCGTTTGGGTCACCAAGCGTCGTCGTATAGTCGGTCGGTCCGGGTCGGTCGGTCCGTCGTCGGTTCGTCGTCGGTCGTCGGTCGCGTATCTGGACGAAAGGTTCGTTGGTCAAATAAGGTCGGTTCGGTTCATCGGCGTCCGTCGTCGGTCCTCGGTCCGTCGGTCGGTCGTCGTCGATCAGCGAAAGGTCGTGGTCAAAAAGTCGTCGTTCGATCGTGGTCGGTCGTCGGTCGGTCTGTGTCGGTCGTCTCGTCGTCGGTCAGCTGTCGTCGGCTCCGGCTCGGTCGTCGGCCGTCGTTTCGGTCGCTCGGTCCGGGTCGCCGGTCGTCACAGTCAGTCGGTCGGTCGGTCGTCCGCTCGGTTCGGTCGGTCTAGTCAATGTCCGGTCGGTCGTCGGTCGTCGTTCGGTCGGCGGTCGTCGTCGTCAGTCGTCGGCGATCGGTCGCGTTCGGTTCGGTCGTCAGTCTGTCGGTCGGTCGGTCGTCGGTCGGTCGGCCGTCGTCGTTGGTTCTCCGCGCTCTCGGTCGTCGTCGGGTCGGTCGGTCGTCGTCGGTCCGTTCGTCCGGTCGTCGGTCTGTCGGTCGGTCAGTCGTCGGTCGTCGTTCGTCGGCTGGTCGGGTCGTCGTCCGTCGGTCGGTCTGTCCGGTGCTATCGTCGTTCCGGTCGTCTGGTCGTCCGGTCGGCGTCGGCGGCTTCGTTCGGTCGGCTCGTCGTCGTTCGTCGTCTGTAAGATCGAACGTAAAGGTCGTTGTCCAAAGTCGGTCGTCGATTGGTCGTTCGGTCTCTGTCGTCTCGTGGTCGCGGTCTCGGTCGTCGTGTCGGTCGGTCAGGTCGGTTCGTTTCGTCGGTTCGTCTGGTCGGTCGTTCGATCGACGAAATGTCGGTTGGTCAAAAGGTCGTCGGTCGATCGGTCTGTCGGTCGTCGGTAACCGTCCTTCGGTCGCCCGATCGCCGGGTCGGTCCGACGACAAAGGTCGGTTGGTCAACAAGGTCGGCGGTTCCGATCTGGTCGTTAACGGTCGTTCGTCGTCTGTCGGTCGGTCGGGTCGGTCGGATTCGGTCGTGTCGGTCGGTCGTCGGTAAGTCGTTCGGTCTCGTTTGTCGTCGTGTGCTCGGTCGGTCGCTCTCGGTCAAGAGTCGTCGTCGGTCTTCGTCGTTCGGTCGGTCGGTCGTCGGTCCTCGGTCGGTCGGCTCGGTCAGTGTCGTTCCGTCGTCGTCTCGTCCGGTTGTCGGTCGTCTGCTCGGTCGGTTGGTCGGTCGTCGTCGGTCGTCCCGGTCGTCGTATCGTTCGTCGGTCATCGTCGGTCGTCAGTGTGTCGGTCGTCCGATCCTGTCGACTCGTAAACCGGTCGGTCGGTCGTCGTCTTCGGTGCGGTCGGTCGTCTCGGTCGGTAAATCATCGCTCGCGTTCAGTCGTCGGTTGTCCGGTCGGTCCGGTTGCTGTCGGTCTGTCGGTCGTCGGTCTCGGTCGGTCGTCGGTCGTTCGGTCGGGTCGTTGGCGGTCGGTCCGGTCTGTCGGTCGGTCGAGAGAAGACAGACAGAGCAGAACAGACAGAGAGAACAGAGAGAGACTAGAGGAGATGAGAACAGTAGACAGATGGAGAATCAGAGGAAACACAGAGAGAACAGAGAGAGAGCAGAGAGAGACAAGAGAGAGAAGAGAGAGAGTAGAGAGAGATAGAGAGAGAGAGAGAGATCGAGAGAGAGAGATAGTGAGAGAGAGAGGAGAGAGAGAGAGAGAACAGAGAGATAAGAGAGAAGAGAGAGAGATAGAGAGAGAGAGAAGAGAGAGAGAGAGGCGCAGAGAAGAGAGGCGTGATAGAAGAGAAGAGAGAAGAGAGAGAGAGAGAAGAGAGAGAGAGATAGAGCAAGAGAGAGAGAGAAGAGAGAGACGAGAGAGAGAGAGAGAGAGAGAGAGAGACAGAGAGAAAGAGAGAGAGAGAGACAGAGAGAGGAGGAGAGAAAGAGAGAGAGAGAGAGAGAGAAAGCAGAGAGAGTATGAGAGAGAGAGAGAGAGATGAAGAGAGAGAGAGAGAGAAGAGAGAACAAGACAAGAGAGCCAAACAAGCAAGACAGAACTGAGATAGAGACACAGAGAGACAGAAGAGTACAGAGAGGTAGAGGAGAGAGAGAGAGAGAGAGAGAGAAGAGAGAGAGAGAAGAGAGAGAGAAAGAAGAAGAGAGAAGAAAAGAAAGAGAGAAGAGAATAAGTCAAAAGCCAATATCCGTACCGAAATTTCATGTACCATTTCTGTCCCTAGGATAGTAGCTAAGTACAAAACTGTCATATATATAAATATATAATTATATATATAAAAATATATATATATATATCATAATATATATATATATTAATATATAGTATAATATAATATATATATATATATATATATATATATATATATATATATAATATTATAAATATATATTATAATGTATATTATATATATTTATTTTATCCAACATATATATACTAATATAAATATAAATATATATTATAAAAATTATATATTAATATAATTAAATATATATAAATAAGATATATATATATATATATAATATATATATATAAATATAAATATATATATATTAATAATATAATATAATATATATATTATACATAATATATATAAATAATATAATATAATATATAATAATATATATATAAATATATATATATATATAATAGTTATATATAATAAATAATATATATATATTAATATACTTATATAATATATATATACTATTATACTATATATAATATATATATATATAATATATCATATATTATATATTGATATACTAATATATATAAGATATATATAATAATAATAGAATATATATTATATATATATTGATATATATATATATAAATATATATATAATTATATATATATATATATATAATATATAATAAATATATATATATATATAATAATATATAGTAAATAATAATTATATAACATATAAAATATAATATAATATATATAGAATAATATATTATATATATATATAAATATTATATATATATATAATATTATATATTATATAATATAAATACTATATATTATATAATATATATATATTGTGATATGTTAGGACGACCAACCATCATCGATCATAGCTCAAAACTACATTAGTTAAGAAAATAGAATACCATGTTGGTATATCCTGTGCAAAAATTTACTTGCGGGAAAACTGTAAAAAAAAAAAAAAAAAAATAAACTAAAAAAAAAAATGAAAAAAAATCATATCTCATAAACCTACCAATAGCTACAGCGAAAAGAATACATTTTTGGAAAGATGGTAAAAATTAGTAGAAAATGGTAAAAAAATAAATAAATAAATAATAATTAAAATAATATTGGCAATTTTTTTTAGGAGCAGGGGACATATAATATATATATTAATTTAAATTTGTAAAAGGTATACCACGGCAATGTAGGGGGCTGAGCCGACGGAGAACACAGGGGGACGTTTTCCATACCCCGTAAGGAAGGGGCCGGAGAACCTCCCGCCGACAAAACCCCAATACCAAAGAGCAGGTGGTTCCGGAACCCTCCCCGAGGGGGAAGTATCCTTCCCCGTAGTTTCCCCGTAAGGCCGAAGACCCCCGACTCCTGCCATCGGGTGCGGTATATTTATTATTCTTTTATTAAAAGAAAAAAAAGCAAAATTTAATAGAAACTATATTTAAACATTAAGTCCTAAACAGTCTCTAAATACGTCTCTCTAATCAATACTATAATATTAACAATAAATATTTTTATTTTTTATTTTTTTCATTTCCTTCGTAAAATTTACCAGATTCCAAAAGAATTTTCGCTGTAGCTATGTAGTTTTTGAATACTGTTTTTTTTTCTTCTTTTTTTTTTTTTTATACATTTCCGCCTAAAAATTGGGACCGAGCATCAGCAATCGTATTCGCTTTCCTGTGGCTATTTTACGTTTTGAATATGATGATGATAGTTCGCTCTAAACCAATATCACCATCATATATAATATAAATATAAGTATATTAAATATAATAATGAATATATTATAATATAATATATAGTTATATATATATATAATATATAATATAAATATAATATAATATATATATATATATATATTATGATATATATATATAATATATAATATATATTAAATAAAATATAAATTATATAATATAATAATATATATATATAATATATATATATATAATATATGAATATATAGTAGATATATATATAAAATATATATTATATTATATATAATAATATATAGTATATTATATATTATATATATATATATAATAATATAAATATATATATATCATATATAATATATATATATAATATATTAAATAAAATTATATAATAATATATATACAATTCATATATTCGATAAATCGATAATAACCCATATATTATATTATATTGTATATAAGTAAATTATATTTTTAAATATAATATTATAGTATATAATATATTAAAGTAAAATATAATATATATATATAATATATATATATATATATAATAATATATATAGAATATATTAATAAATAATAATATATAGTATAGTATATATATATATATATAGTATATATAATATATATATATATATAATATATAATATATATATAATATTTATATATATATATATACTATATATATATTATGAATATAATATAAATATATAATATTATATATATATTAAATATATATAGTATATATATATATATATATATATATATATAGTATTATAAATAAATATAATATAGATATATATATATAAGAGGGTTATTTCCATACTTACTAAAATGAGATAGTATAGTGGTACTGGTAGTTACTTTTATGAAGATAAATGCGTTGATCAATATTAAATGTAATAATAAATACCTGTAGATTTTATTTCTTCACAGGGTCATTAAATTACCACATTACACAATGGTTAGCATCAATTTATATTTAATCAAATAAAATTAAAATAAATATTGAGACAAAATAATAATTGAAAATAAATACCTAAATCTAAAACGAAAAGGTCATTGAAATCGGATACCAACAGATGGCTGTAAAATATAAAAATATCATATTGCAACATACAGCAATATCCATAACTATAATAATATATATATATAAATATAATTTATATATAGAATATATATATAAATATATATATATAAATACAATAATATATAATAATATATATATATATATATATATATATATATATGTATAGTATATGTAATATATATACATAATATATATATAGTAATATATATATATTATAATTATAATTATAAGTATATATATATATATATGTATATTATAATTATATTAATATATCATATATATAATATATTAGTATATATATAATAATATATATATATATATAAAATATATATATATAATATATATATATAATAATAAATATATATATATATATATATATATTTATATTATATAGATATATATATATTATTATATATCAGATACATATATATAATATAGTATATATATATTATATATATATATATATATATATTAATATAGTATATATATAATATATATATAATAATAATATATATATATTTATTTGTGGCTTGGGGATCTTACCATTGGTAGTAAGTAGAAATACTACCAAGATATGGCTGACGGTAACAGCGAGAGTTCTTTAAAGAATACTCTAACAATTAGAATAATATTACATATGTTTGTTATGAAATGTCACACGTATTGTTTTCTAATCGGGAATATGAAAACTGAAAACATATAAATGAAAAATATAAATTTAGATAAATATTAACACAACTTGACTCTTTCATTTCACGTTTTAAAAGACTTCGGCTTAAAAGTCCATTTCTTTGAAGAATTGTTCCACGCAATTTAAAGCCAAAAGTTTCTTATTGGTTTTTGTCATTAGCTTCACTAAATTGTTTTCATAAACCATTGTTTATAGAGCCCCCTTACTAGGGTAATTGTTCGATTACTAACCTTTAAAGTTTTGTTTGTTCCAATCACATAATTTTGGTAAAATTGCTGCTTTCAGGACTTCCATGTCATCGGAAGACAATCACAAACCAGATAAGGTCTTGAGTAAGGAAGTGGGATGAGAGGAGAACATATTGCGAAATGATGGTCAAGCATAAGTCTAAAGTACGTATGTATGACCGCTACGTATATGAATGACAAAAGGTTCATGTCTAGGATTTAAGTCTAAGGAGGGACGTAACAGAAGAGTCGTTTGAACAAAAGAAGCGCGATAGTTGTTTCATAACACAGCACAACTATCCAACGAATAAGACACATAATCACCAAAGACTTGACATATAAAATTATTGAAGAAACAATCTAATGAAGATTCAAAGGAATGCCGTCGTGATCCAATTATTTAGTAAGGCAATTCGAGTTAGGAAGTAACAGACAACTGTAATCCATCACATCATGGGTATTAGTTTACATAAGTAAACCGCAAATGTTCTTATAAACATCAAAACAATGACTAAATAAAATTGGTGACATAAGAACGTAGAATAAAATTTCAGCAACATAAATCATTTAGAGTTATCAACAGACATTAACACAAGTTAACAATTAGGTGCAACAACGATTAAAAGAGAAATTAGAAACAAAAAGAATTACATGACAACAAAGCAAAAGGAGGAAGATAAATAACAATCAAATTTAGGTATTTTATCAGGTAAAGAGATATAGTCCCAAGGATTCTTCCTAGATTCAGGATGTTGTGAAGCTGTCTTTAATTCAATCTAAGGGAAAGATAATATTTCTCAGTCCAAATATAGTTTAATTACAGAAATAGGTATACGTAAACAGTAATTAAAAAGAAAACAAGCAAAGCAGATTAAATACAAAAAAAGAGTCATTAACATCACTTAAGAACAGAGAAATAACAATTTACATCAAAAACTTATAAATAAAAGCACACATATATGTTAGGACAATTAAATACAATGCTACATATAATGGAACGAGTTACTTATAACAGCTGTTTCATATTTTCGACTTTTCACTTCTTTTTTTTCATTCTTTATTAATTCTTCATTTCTTTAAAAATAGTATAGTTACCTCAATACATATATGTATAAATAAAAATCATAAAAATGTATATGAGAAAAACATATAAAAGTCATAGAGAATATAGAAACAAATTAAAAGTATAGGAAATTATAACACTTAAGAATTATTACTTAAATGGTAACTTACATATTAAGGATCGAACATTCATGCGCCTAAAAAACCTAAGGTTCGGCACTTACTGACTTACTATATTTCAAAATGGCTGCGCGTAGAACCACGATGTAGATTGATTTCTTAAAATTACTATATACATCAATTTACAGATCTCATACTTACTCAGGAAGTCACCGTTGAATAAATATTGAGATAACACGATATGTATTGTTTTCTATGGGTAATAATATATTGTTGATTTTGTATATGATTGAATATTGTTTATTTTCTGTGTTTAGCTATTGGGCTCCATGCTGGCAAAAAGATCCGTACCACTGGTGTAGGATTGACAAGTAGTGAGGTGTAGAATTGAGGTACAAATATTAGAAGAAGGTTGTAGTACATCCTTTAAGAAGTAGACAATGATAAGGAGTAGCATATTTCGTACAGATACATTCTTGAGAATAGGTAGGAAGTACCAATAATCAAGAACACTAGTGAATTTGGTAAAGCTTGGAGGTAGTCTTAGAGAAGCTTAGGTGTCAATTTCATGAGGATATCGCTTGATTTAAAAGTAATGTAGGAGTCGTCCTCTGACTTAAGAGGTAAGTTGCCGTGAGGAATCTCTCGCTCATTGGGTTAACTCAGAGGTCTACTCTGGACACATCTAAGGGAAACTGTCTAAATATGTCTGAAACAGACCTAGAACGACATTTTGGATTGGGGATCCGAGTGGAGATATACCGATCAACTGAATGAAAGAAGTATCAGGATAATTAGGAGATGAGGTGACACTCGTCCGCATTTAACTGCGAATCCTCATTGGAGAGTTTGCACGAGACCCTAAATTGTGGATGAGACCGGAGGAAGGGTCTATTCTCTATCATCCTTAACAAGGTTAATTCATGAGAAAAGGGCAGTAAGATGATGTAGATATTTCATCATAATACTAATAGACTTCTTAAATACTCTTGTTGTTGTCTGGGAAAGACTGGAGATCAACTACTATGAGTAAGAAACGCCTAGAAAGAAGAGGATAAACTATGCATAGAACTCTGATCCAGACAAGTTAGGTCCTGAGAACAAAAGGAGAAGAAACCAGCGAGAGCCTTTATGAAATATCTTTCGTAAGAAGTTTAATAGGGATAAAACTCCATTGGACTTGTCCAAAGATGAAATCGGATGGAACTCTTTTGGGTTTGTTTGTCTGATTGTGGAGTATGATTACTGTCTTGGGGAAGACTTACCCGAAGAGGTAATACGAAGATTCAGGGAGATAGAGTTTTATCATCTTCTTTGATGGTGGCTGTCCTCGTATTGCTGTTGTTGTACTGGCGATAGCCCGTGTGCACCTCTGATGATGTGCTGACTCGGAGTTTGTTGTCTGTTGCAACTGGTTGATGTGCTGATACTCGGAATTGTTGTTGTTGCAATGCTAATTGTCGTCGCTGAATCCGTTGTTTGTACAGCTTGTAACAGGGGTGGCAAGAATGTATCTGCCGATCATACCAATCATCACCACCACAATGTTCTGAATGAGTATCCAGAAGAAGGCCCCCTCCACGACGACCGAAACTGCGTCTCCACTCAGGTGGAGTTGGGGAGGTCGGCTTGGCGAAAACCACGCGGAAAGTTTTCGGGGGCAATGGTGAATTCCCTTATAGATCATTAATCTTGCCAGCTGGTACAAAGATTATTGTTCATCTTAGTTTGGTTTTTTACATTGGCAATGGCAGAATTTTAATGTCACAATGTGGATCAAATCCTATTGTAACAAACATCGCCAGAAGATATTGTTAAATCTTAAGACATTAACACAACTAAATAAGGACCCTGACCTCATTTCGAACCATTTTTCGAATAAATGGGAGTGTTTACTTTGCATAATAGATACGTAATTCGCCAACACGCAATTAACATAGGAACTTATAGAGTCCCTTCGATTGTTGTTGTTGGTGCCGATTCTAAATGTCCCTTTTCTGAATTTTCTGACAGATCTCAATTCGCGATGTCGCCTGCTCCTTTCAGCCACTTTTTCTGCATTAAATCCATACGAGGAATATGCCTCTAAGGCTTTTTTGTTACATAAAGGTGAACATCATAGTCAGGAATCGTAGGGAGCCTAGCGAACATAAAAAATGAACCAGAAATGGGAGGGTTTTACCGATAGAAGAGTCTATAATATAGAATTTAAGGAATTTCAGCAAAAGCAATGTATTTTCCCCAATCGTCGTGCTGTGTGGAAACAAAATGACGCAAGTAATCCTCAATACGTCTATTTTCTCGCTCCACTAAGCTGTTGCTTTGCCGGGAATGTATAACACGATGGTGCGATTTTTTAAAGTGTTCCAAGTTGCAGACTCATTGAAATATATTCAGATGTGAAAAAGCTCAGCAGCTCGTCCTGTTATAATAGGATTCTCACGAATGACAGTATGACCCTATTTAAGAGAGTTTCGGCAACACTTTACCAATCCTAAAGCTAGCAGGCATATTTCGCAATACTGGTAAGTGTTTCGCCTGAAAACAAGATATTACGCACTCTGTAATTTTACATTAGGAAAGAGGACCCTATAGTATGTAAAGAACTCTAGAAAAGAATAATAGTGTAGGTAAAAAGGAAGAGTAGCTAGATCAGGTTAAGAACCTTTAGCTTCAAGATTGGAAGAACGATGTTTAAAAAAGAAACTATACAAAGTGTTCAAAGAAGATCAGGGTAAATTGGGTCATGTGTCGATTCAGCACCTTGAGTGTCCCTGCATAAAGTGTATAGATTCAGTAAATTAAGTAACATTATATAGTAAAGAAATCAGGCCACTTCGAGCAGATATTGTTTTTGGGAGAAACCAATAAAGTAACCTTTTATTACGAGATTGGGAGAACCAATCTGTCCGTTGATAGAAGAATTTCAATATTTGTTGATAACTTCTGATAATCAGACATTTACGCTGTTCATGATAACAACATCATCTGTAAAGGTTGGTATTAGGCTCTAGTTCCGGGAAAAAGCTAATTAGGGACAGATTTAATGAACAAGACTTATAGAAGGATCTTCTGTTATGACCTGAAACCTTTAAACCGAATATGGCAAGTAATTTGTGATCAAGGATCGTCTCATTAGAATATAGATAGTGCCCAGTGTCCAGGAAATCTTGGTGGCGACTTGTAAGATAGTTCCTGGAATAAGTTCAGTTTACCCCAATATTAACAATTTCGGTTGAAAAACTTGAATTGAGATTCCATTTATCACCTTCTAGACGACCAGCTAATTTGTTGTGCTAAAAAGGTTTACGAGAGTGGATGACCGTGTAAATTTTAAGGGAATTAACCCAAAGTATTAATAGTTCTATCTAATATTTTATTAACGCGTTGTTTTGTTGTATCTTTTTATATTGCTACGGCCCTTCTCGGTTGTGCATCGTATTTCAGCTTTACTCTTAGCATTTTTGAAGTGAAAGCTAAAGCTATTTCCTTTCCCATTCTCGATCTATATCTGATCATCTAACTGAGCTAATACAGCGCCTATACCGAAATCATAAGCATCTGTGCTTAAAATGAACGGTTTAGAGTAATCAGGTGAAAGAAAGTGCGATCTACGAAGTAAAAATTTCTTCAACTAGAAGTCATAACGCGGATTGTTCCTGCAATTTGCCAAAATGGAACATCTTCTTTAGGAAGCAGAGTAAGGTGGGGCTGAACAAGAGAAAATACATGGGTATTCAATAATTGCAAAAATAATTAAAAAACTTCCGAGGTTGAACGAACATCATACACATCGAGAATTTTAAATCTTTAATAGTCCAATTTAACGCCGATCAGGGATAGACCCTTTTCACTGATTTTAAAACCTAAGAAAGTGAAACTAATAGTATGAAAATTTCTAACTTTTTCAAGCTTATTTTTTAGGTGAGCGTTAGTTAAAACATCTAAAACCTTTGTAAGCCTGTGTATCATATGTTGAAGGACATGTCTTTACTGAAATAGAATATCGTCAATAGAAAAGTAAACACATAGACGCCTACACGAGAGTGCATTCCATCCGTACGGGGCTAAAAACGACGGAGAATTGCCCGCGCACTCTGAGCATAATATTCATTTGCCAATGAGCCTCGAGAGTGAGAAAGCATTAGGACGAGACTTGGTTCGCATTCTAGTGTGAAAAACCTGGAGAGCAAATCAATCGTGCTAATACGCGTGCCGTTGACGCCTATTAAGGACAATGATTCTGCGATTTCGTAAGCCGGAATAGCGATCTGGCACCGGAGCCGTTCACACTTCACGGTATGGGTTTGTTTTCTACCACTACTCTCATTTTCACCTGCTCAACTCTTTTTGGAATTAAAAAGTAAAGGAGAATTATTAGGAGAATACTAAGGTTCTAAGTAACCTTTTCCAAGCTTCCTCTACCACATTGTCTATGGCCTCCATGTTACTTATGGGTAAATCTATATGGACGGGGTACACAATAGTCCAGAAAACTGCTCCAATGAGTTGAATAGACAAAATTTTTTTTTAAATAACATATGCCTACTGAAAACCATCTCTAATGCAATGTGAATGGGTTGCAGTAAACAGTAAGTCTTCAAAGTTTTGTGAAGGATTCATTTAAAACATACTTTGTTTTGAATCTTTACACTCGATTCAGAAAGGTGTAAAATTCTCTCTGTTGGGAAACTTCCCGATTTGTGCATTCGAAAGACATTAGAATCAGGATGTGGTTAATGTCGTATGGTTCTTTGTTTTGTAAAGAGCGGATAACTGTACGTAAGGGTCAGTGTAATTGTTCGAAAGTAACTGTATCCTGAGTCCTAAGTTTTACTAGTTCTACTACCAAAGAGTATTGGCTTAGGTGGCAAGTAGAAAAGATGTGTTTCCAAAAAAAAGTTACCTGTGGAAGATAATCACTTTGAGTTTCAGTAATGAGTGCTAAATTCTCCGGAGGAGATGCACCAATGTTGGACTGTACCGAAACAGGAAGAATGTACCTAGAGTAAGGTAAAATTTCTAAGTCCGAAGAAGAATAGCGACGTCATATAAAGTAAATTAGCCTTCAAAGCAATAAACATTCCTGGGAAAATGGAAGCATCCGAGTAATGCATCTGAATCTCTGCGACGTACCTCATAGCCTTTAAGGATGTAGGTGCTAATTTCAGGTATTTCGCGTAACTGGTTTGGTGCGACGAAAGATAGAGATAGGTATATATATCCCAAATGAAATCCTACAAATAACTACGTAGGATATTCCCAGATCAGAAAAATTGTGAGTAGTTCAGAAGATTTAAAGTATTCATTTATGATGGTGTATGAGCCTTAACTTACCTCTTTAGGGTGAAAATGTACCGCTTACCATTACTGTACTGAACTAAACAACTTTCCCTGATGCTGTATCCTAACTTCTTATCTGCAGTTTAAACCTTTGTTCCTATTACCTATATTACCATCTCATCCGAAAGGGAGATAATAATTATATGTTCCACTGGGTAAACATATTTCACGTCTCCACTTCTCCGGACATATAATACTGGTCATTGGTGGCACATGACCTATAACTTGGCACGTGGTTGTACAATACAATTCGTTGAGCTTTAACACTAGTGCACTGGGGTGCACTTGTGTGCACTGTGGTGGCACTGTGGTGCCCGCCGACTATAATCTCTATAATCTCCCATAGTGGGAGCAGGAGTGGTCATGCAGCCTCCGTTTGAAGAGGAAGCGAATATCTTTCCCTGAAAAAGGGCTTGAGAGTCAAGCAGCCTCCGGGGAGGACGATAACAAGAGAGTCTAGCCATCCTCTCTGGGGAGAGCGATACATTTTATCCAGCCAGCCTCCGGGGAGGAGTCGATAACAAGGGTATAGAATATTTCCCGTACTGACGGAGTTCTATTTGTGGAGTGGCTGGTTCCAGTACTAGAAAGCCAATGGTAAGGATAATTAGAGAAGCTCCAATATAGAGGAGAACCCTAATCGGAGATTTGTGGAAGTGGGATGTGTATGCCTGTTACATCGTTTGCGTGTTGGGTGTTAGACAGTAGCATTTCCTATCTTCTGTATATTGTCATTACTTGCGATGGTTGGGGCGTAGGGCGTGAGCTTGTGTAATGGATGTTGTGTGTGGTGATCTCGCGTTGAGAGTTTAAGCGTTGTTTGTGAATTCCTTCCCTTTAGTGTGGTTTTTTTTCGTGTGTTCATGCTTGTTCTATGTTCCGTTCGCGTACGTTCTGTGTTGAGGCGTTAGACTTTATATGTGCGTAATTTGACGTATGTATAGGATCGTGCTTTGTCTTTGTGTCTTGGTGTTAGCTTGTTGGGTTGGAGCTGCGCGTGAACTTGGATTGGCGATGTGGGATATATCTTTTGGTGGGGTGTAATTAGTTGAGAGGTTAAAGGGGGTGCATTGTTTTGTTGTTGGTCGTCCTGGTTCCTTTTGTGTAGTATTGAATGAATTTTCGCGTGAGATGTCGAACATTTGGTTCAGCCTCTGGAAGAGTTACATCATTTCACTGGTCTGCTTTATATTTTCTGTTTAGTTTTCAATATTACAAGTATCAGTACCTATTAGGACATCTAAAGGAAATGAAGTAGAATCTGACACTACATAAAAATTACAAGTAAACGACTTACCATAAATTAATACCTGCAGTTCTGTTCTTCCTAGTATTTCTAACTCTTGTCCTGAAATGGACTTTAATATAATATCCGATTCGTGTAAAACGGGACGTTTTTTTATTTTCCACACAACCTACTGAGCAAAATTCTGATTTATCAAAAGAAGTTAGGGAATCTTAATTTCAAGAGTAAATGAAAGGAGTGAAAAACTTTTAATTGGATTGATGAAATATGAAACTGGAGTAAAGTTGAGTAAAACAAAGAAAATAATAAAAGCCCAATTGGCAAGATCTTTCTTTTTCAACAGCAAAAAATAAACAATTAATGAGTTTGTTCTGCTATTATGAGGAATGTTACATATGTGGTGTGGAATCTAAATATGTTCGAATTTAACTCTCAATCCGATAGAGTGGAGTGAGTTGGTCATCTATGTAGATTGAAAGTCAGATTTCAATACGCTCCCTGAAAATTGGGTCTAGTTATTTTTCAATTGGATGGAATAATAAGTTTGAGCTGTTCATAGCATAAGTACCGGTAATCTTTCATGATTGTAGGTGTGTTAAGTGTCGCTCGTGATTATGGATTTGTCCTGAGAAGAGGACAAGCAGCAGCTCGTCCATCAGCTCCTACATTGCTGAAGCGCAATTAGCGGGCCCGGATCTATTACTGGGAGCTGCAAAATGGACGCGAGAGAGAGTGTATTGACTGTATACACATTTACGAGGGACATTAGCCACGCAATTTATACAGGACTTACTTTAACAGAAGTATGAAGGTACGTGAAGGATAGTTAGAAGAGGTAGACAGCATAAAAAAAAGAGGAAGATAAGAAGGTGAACTCTTCATGGTTTCCTGTTACCCTCTCCTGTCTTTGTTTGCCACTTCTTTTACTCTATCTTTACTTACTCACTACTTCGCTCTCTTGTCCCTTCAGGCCAAAGATAATATTTTATTCTTCTAAAGCACTAGGCTATTTGAAGTCCCAGCTTGTACCAGCACAAGCTTCATTAGTCCCCCTTTGATGATACATTTTACAACTTGAAACAAAATGCATCATATACACACTCCCTTGTTCAAATCGACCATATCCTCGCTCCTTGTTATCACCTAGGCATACTAAGCCCTTTGGTACCTAGTTCTTCTCAAGTTCTTGTCTCTGGTCTCCGTGGCTCCTCTCCGTCTTTCTCCTACTACTTTCTCTTGAACTTGTGAACATTTCTGCTACTTTTACGATTAATAAAGAGGTAAGCTTCTGGGAAGTCATTATGTTCAATGCATTTGCTGTCTGCGATGTATATCTACTTGTCTAACATGCCCTCTATTAATTGCTCGAAATATTCAACTAAAATTTTTGTGGCTTTTAATCTTGGAAGAGTACTTGAATATCTTTGAAAATAATAGCACATTCTTCTAGTTTCCTCTGAATCCTTCACCGACTTGTGGTAACGCAGCTTCCTTATCGTAGGTGCTGCGCCCTATACGTCTTATCATTTGTTATTGTTTATATGTTATATCGAAGTAAGCGTTATGTAATGTTAAAGTTCATTTTGGTGTTTCTTCGCATTATGCGTAGTTGTTCTAATCTCTATCTGTTGCTAGAGAGGAGTTGAATTGAGAGTGCTCTAGCGGTTGGTGTGAGTCATCGAGCACCAGTTCAGATAGGACGCCGTTGCGAAACATTCACTCAGTGGCTGATATCATTCGTACTACCGTCAATGAACCTTCTTACTGAATTCGCCCTAGGATCTACAAATTGAGAGTAAGTGCTAGTTGCCCAATAGTCAGTTGGTAACATTGTCTGCCTTAAGCATTTCAACGTTATTCAAACCATGACGTAACTGGCTCCGTACCAAAACTTTATTCTTCACCTTCCAAGGAACCACGGAACCTTATTATACAATCGCTTACCGATCCTTAATAGTTGTATGTAAAAGACCGTGTGGATTGTTAAATAGGGCACTCTTGTCTGCACCTACTAACTATTGCTTCTATATTAATAGGGAAGGGGGAAGGTGGGTTTTGGTAGTAACTGGTCGTAACCTATTATATGCCACTAACCTAGGGCATTGGTTCTGCCAATCTGCCCACCTGACCTACGGAAAGTAGTAATTACTACTAAAATGTAAATTTGCACCATAGTCCCGTAGACTGATACTAGAAGTGGGAACTCTAATGACCCATTTGTGTCGGGATGCTAAAGATAGGGACTTGGCTGACAATAGGCACCCCACTACTACTTATCCCCATATTCCCATTAATACATGTATTTACCCCTAGTTGTTGTAAACCCTGTTGTGTATAAACAGGCATATATATTGAATACCCCCATATGTTAAAGACCCCGTGGCAGGATCATGCAAAGCTGACCCAGGGGGGGCAGTTCCTCCTTGAGCACCATGACCATATGTGGTGTTAACAACTGTCGGGGACATTAAGGAAGTAGGAGTAGCAGTAAAAAGAGTTTGTACTCAGTAATGGGACCATTAGTATAAAAAGATTATCATCATAGTAAGTTGTAGGTTTACAGAGCATTATTAGACGAGTGTCATAATACCATCCATTTTTCTATAATATAGTTATAGAAATAACTACACAAAAAACGTTAAGTGGTAATATTCCTATAGTTATTCTTTGAACTGACGGAAGGGATCTACTACGGGAATATGTTTTTCCGTCTCCTTAGAGTAGGCAATGGCCTCGGCAATCAAATTTCACTACTAATCATTCACCACCTACACTAACGACTACTGCAAACATATAAATATTGTATATATATAAATATATACCCTGTTTTACAATATATAATATATATATATTATATAGTATAAATATAGTAATATATAATATTATATATATATATATATATATATATATATATATATATATACTATTAATATATATTAATATATATATCTAATATATATAATTATATATATCTATAATATATATATATATATATTCATTATAATTAGTATATTATACTATATATAATATATAATATAATAATTAATATCTAAAATAATATATATATATATATATATAATAAAATCTTGAATTTAAAAGAAAAATTGTTCGCTTTATTGTAACCTGTCATATATATAAAATATAGTATATATATATCATATATATAATATAATAATATAGTATTAATAATATATATATAGATATATAATATATATATATATATATATAAATATATATATTATATATATATATATTAATAATAAAATAACTTAATTATGAGTTTCATTCCCTTTTTTTAAAAGTGCAGAATTGCACAAATCCCGAAAACAATTAAATGGCTTTATAGACTAATAAATTGAAGTTTCAAATTTATGCGTCACTTCTCTTTTATATTTTATTATAGTACTATTATATTATTATTATTATATAATATTATTATATTATTATTATACGTTATTATTATTCAATTAAAATAAAGAATAAAGAAATATAAATAATTTTAATAGATAAAAAGGCTAAATAAGTGATGAACGTAACTTATGTAAGTGCGTCATACTTTGTGACGTAAAGGAAAAACATTCGATCACTGTACGTCATTAATAGTGGACTGACTCCTACTTCGTCATGAATTAGAAACCAATGCTCTAATCACTGAGGCTTGTTACAGAATGATTTCAGCGTTGGCTGACAACCTTGGGACTGTTAGGCAAAAGATTTGGGGAGAGATGGACGATTCTTCCCCCCACACACACAATCCCCGCTTAACGCTCAGAATATAAGAATAATTATATAATATATATATAATATCATATATAAGTATATATATAATATAATATATAATATAGTATATATATATATAAATATATATATATATAGATATAATAATATATATATATATATATATATATACTATAAATATATAATTAATTAATATATATATATATATTAATATAGTATATTTATATATATATATATTGAATCAAAGACATTAATGACTCTATGCTCCAATTCTAATCTTATGTAGATTGCAATGTGTTGTTATTTTGGTTTTTAAACCAAATTGTTAAATCAATATGAGAGATTTCCCCCCCCCCGCAGAGAGAAGAAAAAACAAGTGCATCGAATAATGCGCGGGAAGCGCACGAAATCACAAAGGCAAGGTAGCCGCCATTTGATTAGATGGTTATTCATACGTATAAATATGAGATTTTAGTAGGTACGTAGTCACTCTATGTAAGAATATGCGTGAATTATTAAGTGATAATAAAACCTCTGTAGTTTAATGTCTTTCACTGTCATTAAATATTACAACTTAAAAATGTTGCCATCAATTTATATTATACATGAAGAAAACGGATAATCAATATGAGGACAAATAATAGATGGAAAATTATAGTAGCTCGAAAACTATAAACGAAAAAGGGTCATCGTGAAAATTGGGAACCAACAGATGCCTGTAAAATATAAATATCATAAGTATCAGATCCACAATTACAAACCCTTAATTTTATATTATATATTATATTTTAATATAGCGTATAATAATAATATATATATATATATATATATATTAATATATATATAATATAATAATAGTAGTTAGGATTGGGAATAGTTTTTATAATGGATATAAAAATAAAAATGAATCTACAAATAATAAAATCAGAATAGTTATTACGAACGCGTCCGAAGTATCGAACCTCGTATTAAATTTTAGCGACGACGTTAACGTTAAAAATAAAGCAAAATCTCTCTTGAGAAAACTGTTATGCGAATAGTGTATACTGGAACAATTTGTTGTGAGTTTGGAGGAATGGGGTATTAAGAGGCACTTATAAAAAAGTTTTGGCCATAGAAATTTGAGGAGGTTGGTTTAAAGATGAATGCGGAAAAGAACAGTGATAACTGAGAGTGGGTTAGAGAGGATAGGGAAAAGTGGAAGAATGCGTCATTGATTGATGAAGATTGAGAAATTGTGGATCAGTTTGTTTAACCTGGGTGCGTTTTTACAAACAAGCGGAGGATGTGTGTACGGGAAAGTGGAGTCAAGAATAGAAGAATTCGGAAGAACAATGAGAGCGTTATATCCAATTATGAAAGATCGGGTGATGGATATATATCTGAAAAAGATAAAATTTGATAATGATACTGGTACCCACATTGACATATGGAGGCCAGAAACATGGAAGCATTACAAGGGAGGGAAAAAGGATGCGAAGCTGCTGGATTGAAAGTGTAAGAGATAGTGGGAAAGAGCGAGGAGAAGAAGGAGTGGGAAAACGAGTGGCTGGGAGAGAGTTGTGTGGTGCTTGGATTGACAGGATAGATTCGGCTGAAGCTGAGATGTGGGGGGGCATAATAGTCAGGATGCCGGGACAACGGAGTTCGCGAGTAGATAGTTGGAGGTGGATAGTGGAGAGAGTAAGCCGAGAGGAAACCGAGGGGAAGATGGAAAGATTGCGTGGAGAGAGCCCTGAGAAGACATGGACTGCCCGCGATGCGCCAGCTGATGGAGGATGGTATACTTTGGTTAAAATCGATGCTATCTCCGCTGACAGGCCGTAGACCTCCCTGAGGGAAAGCGTAAGACGTAATATATATATATATATATATTATATATATTAATATATAATATATATCTATATATATATATAATATATATATTATTAATATACTATATATATATATATATACAATAAATTATATGTTTATCTTATTTAGATATATTCATATTTTGTAAATATTTGATATTATATATATATATATAAGTATATATATATATATAATATATATATATATATATATATATATATTAACGATATATATATATATATAGTATATAAGTATTATATATATATACGTAACAATCACTAGTAGATCTGTTGATGAATCCATCAAAAATTCCGAAATATATCAAAACTCTCTTCGCAAAGCAGAGTCAAAAACCCACACACCCTCAAAACAGGAAAATCATCAAAGCTCTCAAGAAAATAAAACTCAACCACGACCCAACAATAGAAATAACCACAACTGACTTAGAAAACATAACAAAGACACTTAAAAACTCACCTGCAACTGGCCCAGACAACATTTCAAACAAACACCTCAAACACCTAGGGAACACAGCTTTAACTCAATTAGCACAAATATACAACAGTTCCACCAACCTAAATTTCATTCCCTCTATTTGGAAAAGCAATCATTATACCCAAGCTAAAACCAGGAAAAGACCCCTCTGACCCTTCATCATATCACCCCATCTCTCTATTATCAACACTATGCAAACTACTAGAAAAAAACCATACTAAACAAAATAACTCCACACATCACCAAACACAAATTCAACACGGTTTCAAACAAAACCATTCAACTACAACCGCACTCATAAACATCATTCAACCCACAATCAACGGCCTAAACTCAAAACCCACTCACAAAACAATAATCATAGCAATCGACATTAACAAAGCCTTTGACACAGTACCTAAACATAATTTAATCCATAAATAACAAAATCAAATATCCCCACTAACCTAAAGAAATCGATTTTCAACGCTTTCTATCAGTTAGAACAGCAACAAATACAAACAAACAACACAACAATTCCAAGGCAGTAAAACATCATTAACGGAGTACCCACAAGGCGCAATCCATCGCCTCAACATTAATTCAACCCCTATCACTGCCGATGCGGAATGTCCACCTCACCAACAAATCACCAATTACATAAATCACCACTGAACGCCAGCTTCCCCCTCCCAAGTCTACTTTAAATAACATTGCATACCCCTCAAAAAAACTCCCAAAATCATCGGAGTAACATTTGACACTCATTTCACCTTTACAAAAACATACCAGACAACATAAGGGAATCAGCAAACAGACAACGCAAGATTTTGCGGAAGCACCGTTTTATAACAACGACTTCACAACAACATCCACCACCATATAACAACAGATACAAAGTGTTTCTAACCAAAAGATAGCTCTATAATTTAGGACCAATTACTGAACTAAAAAAATAAGAATGTAAAAGAATTCAAAACAAGAGTAGCATGAATCAATAACAGGATGTGCATCAACTCCACGCAACAAACACCTACAAGAGAAACCAAAATACTACCTCATAGACCATAAACATGGACAAACACCCTGCAAATCCATGGAACATAACTCTCTCCAGCCCCATGCATCACAGCCTCGAACGGTCTGCATCCTGCTCAGCTCTATATATTACAGAATAAATTTCTGAAATTCCAACGCCAACACACATATACCAAACAAATCCTAACACGATGCTAGTAGAGAAACTACCTTAAGATTGCAACCACAATTATCATTTAAGATAAATGTCAACTGAAAAATTGACAGAAATTCAACTCCCCTACCAAGAAACTATGTCCAGTAATCCTTGGCCAAATTATAGATGCCGGTCACCACCGCAAACTTACAATACTACAAACATAGATTCAACCTCAACCAAACCACTACAAATATTTTTTCAAATTGTAAAACCATGTCCTGGAAAACACATCCCACTTTCTACTCTCCTGTCTATCTAACTCTCAACCCAGAGCAATCTGGAACATTTCAACACTGGAAGATCTCTGGAGGAGGCCGGTTGCGGCGGCGGGGTATTTGGACGCGGTATGGCCTCTCCGATAAAAGGGTGGTCAGGGTTGAGAAGGTAAGAAGGTATATATATATATATATATATAGATAAAATATAACTATATATATATATATATATAAATATATATATATATATATATATATATATTATTATATATATATATATATATATATATATATATATATCTGGGCTAAATCAAAAATAAATTGATCCCATTGGTAATATTCATTTATAAACCGAAAAATATATTTATAATAAAATAAAAAAATTTTAGAAAAAGCTATCTATCTTTTTAGTTGAAAATTAAGAGAAGAAAACTCTCGATTAGTATCGTAAAAAATAAATGTACGATGTATCGATAACTGGAATAGAAAAAAAACGCCATGGATAGTTCTGTGCATCCTTAATTAGCCAGAGATCTTTTAAAACGTTGCTAGGGCTTTCCTTTTTCAACTCTGTTTTAAAACTCTTTCAAAGCTGAAATGAATTGTAAAACATATTGCTGTTTTGGACTTTTCGTGATTAGTTTTTGTGAATTCTTCTATTTTGTAGTGCTGGGAAAGGTTTTCTTATAAAATAATAAAAGACTTGTACATGGTAAAGACTGTAACGTCATTTTAATTATTATTATTATTATGTAATTATTATTATTAATAAATATTATTATTTTATTATTATATTATTATTATTATTATTATTAAATATTATTATTATTTTTAATTATTAATTTCTTCTTCTTCTTCTTCTCTTCTTCTTCTTCTTCTTCTTAAAGACTTCTTCAACTCGAGAACTCCAACTGCTTCTTCTTTCTTTTTCTTCATTCTTCTTCTTCTCTTCTTCTTCTCTTTCTTCTTCTTTTTTCTTCTTTATATTATTATTATTATTATTTTATTATTATTAATTATTATTATTAATTATTATTATTATTATTATTATTATTATTATTATTATTATTATTATTATTATTATTATTATTATTATTATTATTATTATTATTATTATTATTATTATATTATTATTATTATTATTATTATTATTATTATTATTATTATTATTATTACTATTAGTTATTATTATTATTATTATTATTATTATTATTATTATTATTATTATTATTATATTATTTTATTATTATTATTATTATTTTATTATTATTTGATAATAGTAGTAGTAGTGTAGTAGTAGTATCTAGTAGTGTAAATATAAGCTCATTTATTGATTATATTATTATTATTTGATTATTATATTATTATTATTATTATTATTATTATTATTATTGTTATTATTATATAAATTTCTTATTATTATTTATTATTATTATTATTATTATTAAATTATTATTATTATTATTATTATTATATTATTATTATTATTATTATTATATATTATTATTATGTATTATTATTATTAATGCTTATTATTATATTATTATTATTATTAATTAATTATTATATTAGTTATTCGACTAGGATAACTATGAACAGTATTAAATATTATGTATTATTTTTAATAATTTCTTCTTCTTCTTCTTCTTCTTCGTCGTGTCTTCTGTTCTTCTTACTTATATATCTGTTCCTAACTTGATCTATTCGATCACGCCTGAAAGGCTGTAGTTGATGGCTTGATGTTTTCCGACATAGAACAATATCTGTTCTAAGACGGTGGATCTTATCGATCACACTGATAACTGGAGTAAATAGGTTTGAGTGTTCAGCTATTCACCGCATAGAACATATCTGTTCTAAGAAGGTGATCTAATCAATCACAACACAATAAATAAACAAAAATACTTAACATATTATGATGTTTGTTGCTTAGAAGCAGATCTGCTCCAAGTGAGCAGACTCATATGTTACATAGAAATAGGTAAAATAATATACTTATTTCAAAAATACATAACAGGTTTTTTTTAATAACAGTAGACACATCCAACAAATTAAATAAACAAAAATACAACGACTAGCCTTGAGTGGACTATAAAGTCTTTGCTAGTCGGTGTTCTGTAGTTCTTCTTTCTTCTTTTTCTTCTTCTTCTTCTTCTTCTTCTTCTTCTTCTTCTTCTTCTTCTTCTTCTTCTTCTTCTTCTTCTTCTTCTTCTTCTTCTTCTTCTTCTTCTTCTTCTTATTATTATTATTATTAATTATTATTATTATTATTATTATTATTATTATTATATTTTTATTATTATTAATATTATTTTATATTTTATTATGTATTTTATTATTATAAATAGTTATTTTTGATATTTGTATTTATTATTTTAATAATAATTATTAATATTATATTATAATATTAATATTATTATTATTATTATTATTATTATTATTATTATTATTATTATTATTATTATTATTATTATTATTATTATTATTATTATTATTTTTATTATATTATTATTATTATTATTATTATTATTATTATTATTATTATTATTATTATTATTATTATTATTATTATTATTATTATTATTATTATTATTATTATTATTAATTATTATTACATTTCTTCTTCTTCTTCTTCTCTTCTTCTTTCTTCTTCTTCTTCTTCTTTCTTCTTCTTCTTCTTCTTCTTTCTTCTTCTTCTTCTTCTTCTTCTTCTGATTATTATTATTATTATTATTATTTTATTATTAATTATTATTATTATTATTATTATATTATTATTAATTATTATTATTATTATTATTATTATTATTATTATTATTATTATTATTATTATTATTATTATTATTATTATTATTTTACAAGCACTTATTCCCGCAAAAGCGGGGTAGTGGTACGTGCAGCTTCTGGCTTCAGAACAGTGGTTTTAGCTTTTATATCCAGTTCCCGCCCCCCCAAAAAAAAAAATAATAAAAATAAAAATAAAAAGTATTTATCAGTGTTAAATAAATGGCAGCTTTATAGAAAAATAATATTACCGGGTTTTATAACTAAACGGGAAAAAACTTTATTGGCAGAAGCAAGTTTTTTTTTTTTTTTTTTTTTTTTATTATTATATATTCTAGTTATAAAAATAATTCTGTAATATTAATTAAATCTTTGAAAGGTTTTTTTGTTAGATAAAAGACTATATTTTAATATTATTTCAAAAGCGATTATTACTCATAAGATTAATTTTATAAAGTGCCGTACATTCCATTTTATCATTTCAAATAAATATTTACAATAGTTGATCGAACAATATTATATGAAAATATTATTTATTTATTTATATATTTAATGTATTTGTTTTCATTTAATAAAAACCTTTATTACTTCTTGTGGGTCCTTGTCAACTTTTATATATAATATATATGATATTATATATAATTATAGTATATATAATATATATATAATATAATATATATATATACTATATAATATATATATATATAATATATATATATATATAATATATATACTATATATATAAATATAACTATTTCAGATAGGAAAAGAAGCAATTTGAGGATTTTGTGGGCAGCACAAAATCGACTTCATGATCTCATTGGTCTGTCACGATCCACCTGTTGGCCATCTACTCTAATTAAAGGTGACGAGGACAGTCGCTAGCAAAATAAATTCTCATACAAACCTGATTATCGGAACACTGATGAATAAATATTTCGACACGATTGATTGTCCAATTTGAAGCTTGCAGCTTTAAAACCTCTCTGTCCCTTTCACAAAATTATTCTCAAATAATTAACGTGTCTAGATAGGTCACTGGTTTTTATATATATATATAATTATATTTTTAGATATAATATATATATATATTATTATATATATTATATAATATCTATTTATACTATATATATATATATATATATAATTATATATTATATATATAAAAAAATCTTATATAATATATATATATATAGATAGATAGATAGATTAGATAGATAGATAGATAGATAGATAGATAGATAGATAGATAGATAGATAGATAGATAGAAGATAGATAACTTAACAACATCAGCAAGCAGGAAACTAAACATACTAAGAACCATAGCCGGCACTGACATCACAAATAACAAACAGATATCCACCACCACATATAAACAATTCATCCGTCCAACACTTAATTACGTCTCACCAACAACATTGCACCCACATCTGATCAAAGGAAATAATAAGAAACTACAAATAATCCAAACAATTCACTTAGAATTATAACGGATGCCACATCTACAACACCACAATATCTGTGATATTCTGTATGAGAAACAAAGATACTACCCCATAGACAAACACTTGGAAATGATAGGCACTCAATTCTACGCCAAAACACAAACACCTCAGCACCCATGTCACACCGCCCTCTCTAACCCCATTTATCACAGGCTTAAACAACCTCCGTCCTCTCCAGCATTATTCTACAAACAAATTCTGAATAACATCCCACCACCACAAAACAATATCTCATACACCAAACAAATCCACACATTCCTAACCGAAAACTATTTAAGAAACCGACAACCAAACAATATACTAAATGAACATCCACCAGAAATAGCATCTGA
>JABUQX010014443.1:52500-61255 GCA_015478945.1 Trachelipus rathkii
TCTAATATATCTATATATATTTATCTATTTTCAAATTAATTTTTTATTTTATAGATACTCTATTAATATACATATATGTGTTATTTGGTCTTATTCTAAAAATAAGTACTTGTTATGATTTTGTCATTATATTATATATAAATTTTAATACAATTTATTTCCAAAGTGAGAAACTTTATTCTGAGAACCTTTCCTGAATTTAATGATTAAATACTAATCTGAAACCATAATTTTTTGTTGTAAAATTTTTTTAAAATTTTAAAATTGTACAAATAAATAAAATGTTGATAAATCTACATTCAATGAAAGTGAATTTGTTTGGCAATCTTGAATTATATTATTATATTATTATTATATTTTATTATTATTATTATTTAATTATTATTATTAGCTATTATTAATAATAATAATATAATAATAATAATAATAATAATATAATAATAAATAATAATAATAATAATAATAATAATAATAATTAATAATAATAATAATAATAATAATAATAATTTATTATTATTATTATTATTAGAATCATATTAGTAATCTTCTTATTTATTATTATATATTATTATTATTTCATTTAACTCATTATTTATTTTTTTTTTGAGAGTATACTTATTCAGTTATAATTCTATCTTGTCTTGTTATTATTATTATTATTAATATATTATTATTATTATTATTATTTATTATTGATAACAAATTAATTTCTTTTACACCTCATAAAAGTATAGGACCCATTTATGGTCCTACATCTTATATTATTGGCTGTCACCGCTAAATGATCTCAAAGCTTCATTCAAATATCTTTTCCATCTCTGGCTAGTCTTCCTCGTCTTTTTCTCCATGTGTTATTTATAATCCATTCGCAAGTACTCGCCAGAAATGTCATAGTGGTTTCTTAAATTTGACCATGTCCCTACATTTCTCCATTTACTTCGCCCTATTTAGTAGTATACTTCAAGTTTCGTTCTAGCTGGTTTTTTCCAGAGTATCTCATTTGCATATGACCTCTGCCCATTGTTTTTCTTTAAACATTCCGTACATAAACTTGTTGCGGCAAAAATCGCCCATTATCTGTCATGTTTATTTCGGTGTCTGTCATATCTAAACAATCTGTCAAGCTTCTTAAACTTATTCTTGCCTTGCTTATTCTATTTCCTACATCATTTTTCAGCTCTTCCTCTAAACTCCCTCAAAAAATAATAAAACTCCACCTCTTCCAAACAGTCCTCTTCACACTCTTTTATTATATCCTCTTTTTCTTAGTTCCTTTCTTTTAATTTGATTCACACATTTTATATTTTGCATTGTCCTCCACACTTTTTTCATCTTCCCCACAGTGCCTTCCTTCATTTGTGCCAATAGAAACGTCAACAGCATAATACAGGTCTTCCGGCACATACATCAATCTTTACTCTACTCTGCATTTGGCCGTATGCCTCTTCAATAACCTCGTTTATCACCATCGAGAAAATAATTAATAATAATAATAATAAGTAATATAATTAATAATAAATTAATAATAATTAATAGTAGTAATAATAATAATAATAATAATAATAATAATAATAATAATAATAATAATAATAATAATAAAAATAATAATAATAATAATCATAATAATAATAATAATAATAATAAATAATTCTATAAAAGCAATCTCAATATTTACGGTACATAACAGACCAAAATATTATTATTATTTTTCTTAGTATCAATTATTATTTTTATTATTTTTATTATTAATATTCATTGATGATTATTATTATTTTTATTATTATATTATTATTATTATTATTATTATTATTATTATTATTCATTATTATTCTTATTATTTTCATTTGTTGTTGTTTGTTGGTTGTTGTTGTTTGTTGTTGTTGTTGTTGTTGTTGTGTTGTGTGTTGGTTGTTGTTGTTGTTGTTGTTGTTGCTGCATTTGTAACAGATTCATTATGTTTATGCAGTAAAAATTATTAACATCAAATATTAATATTAAAATTTAATAAAATAACCGAAATTATGTGCAAAAGTATCTAATAAACTTCAAACCTTGATATCCCTTCAAAATTTAAAATGAAAATTTAATAATGAAAAATGTAATTAAATTTTTGCTACAACCGTAATTATATATATATATATATATATATTATATATATAATATATATTATTAATATATATATTGTATAGTGAGTTGTACTTAAA
Source organism: Trachelipus rathkii (assembly GCA_015478945.1). Classification (NCBI taxonomy): domain Eukaryota; kingdom Metazoa; phylum Arthropoda; class Malacostraca; order Isopoda; family Trachelipodidae; genus Trachelipus; species Trachelipus rathkii. Next base: position 54,705 of record JABUQX010014443.1, read on the forward strand.
ATTGTATATAATACTATATAGTTTATTTATATTTATATATAATGATATATAAATTTCTATAAATAATTTATGTTTGTATAGTATATTAATAGCCATAAATATATATTCTATAATTAGTTGTGAAAATCTGTTTATAAATAGGTAAAAATTATTTATACTATTTCTTTAAATAATATTTCTATAAGCTTTTATTCTTAAATTTCCACTATAATATAAATACATATAAATTATTATATATATATGATTTACTAATGATTTCTACTGACTACATGGAATTATTCAACATTTGAGAAATTATTTGTATATATACGTTAAATTCTTATAAATATTGATATTTATTTATATACTTATAGGTATATATTAATTCAAGCATATTTAAATAATAAATATATATGTTTACATATTGAAATGCTAAATATATTTATTTCAAAAAAGCAGTAATAATATATACAGTATAAATATTTATATATTATAAGTTATATATATAGGTTGAGTCTTAAATTGTGATATACGATAATTATACAATCGATATTAATAAGAAATTAAAGATGAGAGATTAGTTATGTGTAAACTAAATAATTAATATCTAAATATCCACAGTTATTGAGTGTTTAATGAGAAATACACAAGCACATGAATTTTATGTTTTTATTTCTTTATATAAAATATATATTTTTAATCTTGAAAGCCTATGTTTCCTACTCAGAAAAGTTATAATGAAGACTATAATTAAAGAGTTATAATAATTATATTTTTCCAACAATAATAACATTATTACTTATCTTTGTGAGCTACACATGCGTCATTAGAGCGCATCACGAGGTATTTGCATTCCCTCTCCACCGTGACGATCATATAAAAATGATAATAAAATTAGGTAAAAATATATCTCATTAATAATCGGACCTCATTTATAGAGTTGGATTTTGTAAACGAAATGTATATATATTTCTAAAATAGTAATTGTCATACCTTGTCCATCATAATTTATAGAATATAGGTCTAATTTCTAAAATAATAGTACTAGATAATAATGCATGATATATTTTATATATTATAATATTAATAATTATTTATATAAGTAGCGTCTGATACTTAAATTTGAATAATTATATATTTTTAATGATAAATATATTCATCTTTGTTTTTATTATATACCAAAATTTCTAATAATTTAGTATTGTTTAGTAATAAATACTCTAATTTAAGTATATAAGCAATTGAAATTGTATCAACATTTAATCTCTGTATCTACTACTACCTAATAAAATATTTACTATGTACTTATTACAAATTTATATTATGAAACTCTAAAAGTCGATTTTTTACTACCGTAATATTTCAACATTTTATAAATTCTTATATATTTGTATAATTTATATTATTAATATATTATTAGAACTGAAATAATAATAATAAAAGTTAATACTGATATTTGATAAAAATACTCAATAATAATAAATAATAATAATAATAACAATGAGAATAATAATGATAATAATAATTAATAATTTATAATAATTAATAATATATTAAATCATAAATAATGAGAGTGATATTTTGTAATAAAATAAATGAATAATTAATAATAATAATAATTAGATTAATGTAATTATATACAATTAATTAGTAAAATAAAATATAGTACAAATAATAATTTATTCAAATAAAATATATAATTATGGCCATTGTATTCAAAAGGTGAATTTCTGTCTTAGGTATATTAATGAAATTTTATATTGTTTATATATAATGTCTTTTGGTCTTTATATTTTATTTTTAGTTTCCAATATTATTATAATTCGATAATAAGCATAATATTAATAATATCAGGATAATTCGAAGACTATATATAATTTTGTTGTCTTCTGTTGCTCAAAATCCGGATTTTTTTTTTTTTTTTTTTTTTTTTTTTATTTTTTTATGTCTCTGAAAATAATTGCTTTCTTTGTGAGATAGGATTTTGGAAAATAAGTTGTATTAATTAAAATAATAGTGAATGAGAAAATAAAATAAACATTAATAATGTACATAGATAATAATTATAATAATTTGTTAAATAATATAAAAATAATATTAAATAATATATAATATATAATAAATAACTTACTCATTAATTAATATAATATAATATAATACATAATATAATATATAATAATCACATAATATAATATTCTTTACCATAAAATCAAATATATAATAATAATAATAATATAATAAATTAATATAATAATAATACCAAATTAGTAAGTAAATTTTAATAATTGAAATAAATAACTAATTAATAATTAATATTAATAATAGCAATTTTATTATATTACCCGATTATTTATGTTATTATTACCTTTATTAATTAATTTATTATATTTACAATTTTCATTGATAATATTATTATTATTATTATTTATTTTATGTATTATAGTATTAGTATAATTATTCCTTATTAAATATAATTGATTATTAGAAAATTATTATTATGTGTTATTCCTAGAGTAGTTTAACCTCAGTAGTAGTTTTTTTAGTCAGCTGACGTTTGGAATAGAGCAACAGTAATAATAACATGTTCTGTTTGTTCATAGTGTTTCATTGATGTAAATGAACCTATTTATCCATAAATAAAGCGAAATAAAATAAATAATGTGAATATATAATTAATAAGTAATAAATATAATAATAAATTTATAAAATAAATAATAAAATATAAAATATATAAACAATAATAATAAGGAATAATAATGATAAGGAAATCCTAACAATAATTAAAAATAACAATAATAATAACAAGATCATAATAAATAATAATCAATAAATAATAATAATAATAATAATAACAATAATTATAGCTAATATTCACATTAATCTATAATAAATAAATAATTGAACATAAGAATTAATTAATAATAATAATGTAATGAAATAATATAATAATTTATATCAATAGTTATTAAGTTTGATAAGTTGTATGAAGTTAGAAGTGCTCATTATATAAAAAATATTTCGTTAGTTGGTTAACAAAATCCAGTTAATAGTGTCTATTATCTCATGTTAATTATTAAAATAATAAAAATATATTAAATTAATAATATATCAAATAAATAATTAAAATAATAATAAATAACTCAAGAAGTTAATACACTATTACTTTTACACTCAAAGAAAAATTAATAATAAATAAATAATATAATAATTCAACAATAATAATAATAATAATAATAAATAATAATATATCAAAAAGCAACAATAAAATTTACTACTAATAATAATAATAATTAATTAATAATATATAATATCTACATATTTTAAATAATAATAATAATAATAAAAAATATAATGAGATAATAAAACTCACATTTTTTCCTTAAAATTTATTATCCAATATGAATAAATAATAATCATAATTCAGGGAGATTTTTTAATAATAATAATAATAATGAATTTAATGAATAATAAATAAATAAATCCTAAATAAATAAGTGAATAATTAATAGATATTTTAACTCACTCAAAGAGTGAGAGTTAAATATTCTTTTACAACAATATATAATAATATATAAAAAAGCGAGATGAAAAGATATTAATAGTATTGAATATTAATACGAGACTGTTTTGTACCTATTGATTGTGTGTCAGAGTACCAAAACATGTAATACAACCTTGTTCTTTAGTTACCAAACTGACGCATATTCTTGACAGAAAACCGAATTATTAGTAGTAAATTATATATTAATTAAGAGTTTCATATAATTGTGATCTTCAATTTAGTAACCTAGTATATTGTTATTATATAATTTGAAATATATATATATATAATATTTATCTATAATATAAATCTTGTTATTATTATTATATATATATATATATATTACCTAATAATATAATATTATTCAATATTATTTATAATAGTATATTATACAGGTTATAGTATAATAAATATACCTCTGTTTTTAAAATATATAATAAAAAAATTTATTATTATTATTTACTTATTATATAATTATACGCTTTATTGCATTAAAATTTTCATATATAATATGAATAGTTTTAAGTACTTATCTTTGAATAAATATAAGTGAGAACGGATTTTTAAACCACTAAATATTTATAAAATAACTTTGATTTTAAAAACTGCAATATGAGTTATTTTCTCCTTTATATACTAAATTTAATACTTGTTCAGAATTGATATATATAGGCACTTCTCCTGGTTTTAAAAGGTTAGTTATCTAAAACCAGAAAATGTCTATAATATTCGGATCAATGCGCTTTATAAATCAAGAGGCTACGTGTCTGTTCGCAAAGCAGTGTCACGTGTTAGCCATAAAATAAACCCCAATAGAAAGATCGCAAATAGTTTCCATCAGTGTCTGCTATATTTAATTATATTGGTTTAGGTTTAAGTTTAGTTTTATCAGTATATAGTAGTATAATTTTTTTTATTTTTCAGTAAATAATGTGAATTTAGTTATAAATATATGTTTTGTAAAAGGGGCTCGAAGGGCCGACGGGTAGGATCTATGCGTGTAAAGGTCCCCCCCGTCGTCTCCTCTCGCCTCGAGGCCGAGGTATCTCTCTCCTGGACTCTTGTGAATCAAATCTAATATGGTTTTTATTCTTTAGAGGAGGTATTTCCTTTTTAGTAATAAATAAAAACAAAAAAAATACTCGATTGGCTAATCTATGCGACGAAGGTCTAATCCAAAATTCGAAAAAAAAATTTCATTAGGATTGTTTACGTAATCAGACCTATTGAGTTATCTTATATAATCTAAACATCTATTAAAAGGAAATGTTCCTTAACTTCTATTATAAAATATTATCCATAGCTTTTTAGCTATAATTATTTAAAATTTATTCGTACTAAAATTAACTAAAACGTATATATTTAAATATGTACGTACTATTTATAAAAGTATTACGATTTTTAATTATAAATTATTCATAATAATTTGTAATAATATATTATATGTGATTATATCTTCATTATATAAAAAATATATTACTCACTACATAGTATTATATATTTATAATCTATAATAGGTATATTTTCAGCATTGAAAAGATTTAAGTGTTTCACTATAATATAATAAATGGTAATAATAAACAAATTGAAAAAAATATATCTCTTAAAATAAAGGTGAAATTTATATTTAAGATAGTTATTATATATTAATACTGTCTTTATAATAATATTATTAATACTATAATATAGTTGTTTTAAATATATAGAGGAATATTATTCCAATTTGTTACTCAATAAAGAAAATTGTTTTATTAGTTTAATAGAAATATAAAATATATATTATATATTACAATATAAATGAGGTATTATAAATGTGAAAACCTATAATAGTATTTAATAGATAATAAAATAATGTTTAACTTCTAAATTGTTTTTTCTTAAAATTTCACTAATTACAAATATATTAGAACTCTAATAAGTATATACGATTTTCTCATCTAATAAATCAACATTTGATATTTATATTTATAGTGATATTAATAATCTTAAAAATATTTGTAAGTATTTAAACTCGGTATTTATTTCATGAGGGCATAATTTGAAATAAAATAATGTTTTCATTGAAATGCTATATTCATAAAAAGCAGAAAGTATATTTTATATTAATAAGATTTCAGGTGTCTTAAAATTGATGTTTATATATTTAAAATAGGAGTTTCAATATTTGTTTTATATATGCTAAAATATTTTAATTATATAGTTATTTTGAAAACCTTGATTTTATATAAAATATAATTATTAACTTCTATAAATATTACTACTCACTTTTTGCTTAAATTTTACATTACAAATTTTAGATAACTCTTATAATGTTACATTTTATCACTAAATTTCCAATCATTTTAGAATAGATTATTTTATAGGTTAATTCTTAATTGTAGGTATGAGTATTTTTTAAACTCTCTCTCGTACTTTTCAGCATTTTTGATAAATAAAAATTAAAGTAGATAAAACTTATACCCCCCCTTTTTCTTTGTCAAGAAAGTGAATTTATATGTTGATTGTAGTGTTGTAGTGTGGTGTGTGTGTGTTTGCTTGTTAGTGACGTTTTTTTAATGAAATTTCGATATTTGTTTTTAATTAACAGAATATTGTGTGTCGTAGTTAGTGTGATGAAATAGCCTTGTGTTTAGATAAAAAATTTTAACTTCTAAAATTACGCTTTTTCTTAAATTTTCACATTACAAATTTAGAACTCTTAAAAGTACGATTTTTTTTAAATTACAACAAATAAAATTATTTTTTTTATCTTAAAATTGAGTTTTTAACGTTATTTAAAGCATTTGAAAAAATAATGTGTTTCATTGAAATACAAAATTTCAAAAAGCAGAAAGCGAATTTATTAATAGTTTTATGTGATCCCTTAAATTGAACGTGTTTTAATGAAAATTTTTTAGATGTGATTGATTGTGTGTGATGTGTGTATGTGGTTTGTAGTGTAATATACCAAATATGTTCATATAGGGTGTGTGTGTGTGTGGCTGTGTGTGTGTGTGTGTGATGTGTTGTGTGTGATGTGTGTGTGTGTGTG
>JABUQX010014444.1:0-12892 GCA_015478945.1 Trachelipus rathkii
TATTAAAATTCATCGCCATATTAGTGGAGTGTAATACAGGTATTTTAGTACTTTTACTATATACCAGCAAATTCAGTCAAATTATTTTGATGTCTAAAAGTGTTTTTAATTAGAAAGAAGTCGTTTTCAATATATTAATTGTGATATTATATTATTATATAGTATATATATTAATAATATATTTAATATAATTAATATATATAATAATTATCAATATATAATACTATTATATATTATATATATAATAGTATTATATAATTATTATATATACTATATAGATATATATATATATATATATATAAAATATATATAAATATAATTATATTATATCGTAAATAGTATATATATATAGTTATATAATTATTATTAATATATTATAATTAGTTAATAGTATATATTATATATATATTATATATATATAATATATAATTAATTATATATATTATATAATATATAAATATATTATAACTACTTTAATTATTTTAAGATTTCCAATTGTAATTTATTATTTTTAATTGGTTAATATGAAAAATTTCACGCTTATATATTAATAATATATATATACGTATAAGAAATTATAATATATATAATATTAATATAATTTAATATATATATATTATATATATTATATCATATATATATACTATATATATATTATTATTATATTAATATAAATATAAATATATAAATATATATAATATATATATATTAATATATATAAATATATATATAATTAATTAATATATATCTCAATAAACATGTCATAAGATTAAGCTCAGAATATAAATAATCAGAAATTTTGAAGCTTACAACATATGCTATTGAGTTATGGAAGAGTAAACTTTATTTAAATAATACTGTTGGTTATATATAATTCAATTTTTAATATTTATAAAATAATCAATGTATGCTATATAAATATTTTGTAAAGTTTTATGTGCGGACTAATATTTTAGAGTTTTTTTATTACTTGGGAAGGAATAATTATATAACTTTTCTTCGCAGCAATATATAATTAAATATGATATCAGTACACTATTAATTGTTTAATTATCTATTAAAATAATTTACCGGTTTATATGCGCTCTCTGGTTCTCTGTAATTCAAAATCCGGTCGGTGACATCGAAAAAATATGTCAAATTACAGAGTCTGGAACAGATATGTTATACAGAAACACCTAGACTACTAAAAGATAATTTAAATAAAGATAAAATCAGATGGACAAATTAGCCGGATTATAAAAATCTAATACTATAACTATTCACTAGCACCTTATATATTTTATTATATATTTATTATTTTTTGTATATTGATATAAACAAGTCTTTGATTACATATATAGGAGGAGACAAAGGTATTTTAACGTAGCATAGTAAATCCAAGTAGTAGAATTATATACATAGATTGTTTGGTGATTTGATTTAACACACCACACAGCGTATGCTTTCACTCTCGATCTGATCAATATGGTGATATGATCATGGTATGTGGATAAGCCGAAGACGTAAACGCGCTTTGGTTGACAAGGTATGCCATGGTAGCAAGGATCGGATAAGTGAATATAGAAAACCACGCGAGTTTTATGGCCTAAACGTATGCCCTTTAGACAGCGAGAGATTCGCACTCTGGCTGTTTTTTTCAAATGTTGCCATTACGTTTAGTTAGATGAAGAAAAAAATCTATCTGATACATAATCTTAAGACTACGTTTTATGGGAAGGGGCCCTTTCAGCACCTAATTTTTAACGACATTGTTAATGCGTATCGGATCCGGTCTCTGTCAAATAAAAAACATGTGATAAGAATAGCAACAGTGGAGAACAGTGTCTTCGTGTATAGGGGGTCGAGTCCTGAGGGGCGTAGTTCTAGTAAATAGCCAAATTAGGATGGAAAAAATGGTGTTACAAAGGGATTTGTCTGTAATAAAGGGAATAGCATCTTGTAAACTTTCAAAGTTGATATAGTTTTCCTTGCACATGATGGTTGCTGAAATCGAAGATTTTGGAATTTCGGAAAATATTAAATTATTCAAGCTGGAAGGGTATGATGGTCCCGCTATGCTAACTAGCTTTCATCTGGCGAGGAAAATTAGAAAGGTGAGATCCAGCTCTTATTGCAGCGCGTAAAACGTTCGCTCCTGAAGGGATGAGAAAGAATAGACATTATAAAAAGATAAGAGTTCGATATCAAAATGTTTTCTGCCTCTCTAACAGCGGAAAGGGCACACATAAAATAGAAAGTAACTTCTTGTGGAGAAAAGGTTAAAAGTTTACAATGAAACATCATGGAACTCTACGATAGAGCTATAATACAAAGCTCATTGTTTATTGCGTAAGAGAAAAATGTGAGGAATAGAATGAGAGAATGGAGGAAACTGAGGTTCTTAGGGCATATAACCATTACTGCAGGTAGTGTTAGTATAATTCGGATGCACGGGGGGATGGGGATTCATTTAGTCAATGAAGTCATAATGAGGGAAATTCCGCAGAATTATTTATTATATAATAAGTAAATCTTTACTAATTAAATGGAAGAGTGGAAAGCCCACTAGTCGGCCCCATTCAAGTTCATAGATTTCTATCTTTCTGAGCTTGGTGAAGATGATTGTTCTCCTTTAATTCATTGACACACTCACATCCATGAAAATATTGAGAGTCAATAGTCGAGTAAAACTACACGCTCCTTAATTACGAAGATGATGTTAAGGAATTAGTAAATATATGCTTGTGGTACACAATGGAAAAGTAAAGGAAGCGATAAGGGGGAAAAGATTGAGAAGGAAGTAGTGTTATGCTGAAGAGCTAAAAGATTATGGTCTGAGTCTTAGGACTAGATATTATTTTCCAACTTGGGGGCGTCAAATTGAAGAGATGGAGTAAGATTTTTTATATTCCTGGAGGAGGGAAGGATAGTTCCGGGTTTGTTCATTTGCGATCTTAAATGTTTGTTCAGCTAGCCATTAACAAACTCTTGAATATGATCATTTTGGTAGAAAAAGAGACTTTGATGCGTATTATTGATGGGAATTCTATTTGTTAGTTTGCATGAAGGTGGACATTTAGAAAGAGAAGCGTAGGAGTCGGATGGAGGGAATGTGATGGAGTGGGTTATGAGGGAACAATGAAGGGAGATATAAAAGAGGAGAAGTTCAATACTGAAGTCGGGAGATGGATTTCAGAAGGTATTTGTGGGCGAATCCGACACAGGCAACTTTTCCGAAAATGTTCTTAATAGATCCAAATTCTCATTGTTGTTTAACTTTATTTTTGGGGGCAAAGGTCTTTACCCACACCGTTTCCTCTCCATTGGAACGCTAACTTGGGGGGGCTTACACTTACCAGAATCCCAGACTTCATTCTTTAATGGGCCCCCATCTATATTTTGATAAATACACCAATGATGGGGACTCTTATTTCTAATTCCATTTCTTTGGTGACGTATTGACAAAACGTCCCTCCCGCGGTATTAACCGCTTTTCTACAATTCTCTTGGATCGGGGTCCTGTGAGTCTCTCTACTATTGCATTGCCACTTGCTTCTGGTTGCTGCTCAAAGAGCTGTCATATCCATTTTTTTACAAAACGATCTCTCATGTATCTGATTAAACACCGTCGTAACCGTCAATCCATCAAAAAGTTGCTTCATTGCCCCCTTTCCACAAATCATTTCCTCCAACTGCTATGATTTCTTTGCCATCTTATATTATCAAAACTTTCCAAATTAGTAAACGCTCGTCGCATCAACAATTGACAGGTAGTGCTTTCCTTTGTAATGCGTGATGTCGATCGCCACCTCCACCAATCTGGCTTAACTCCTAATTCCCCTTCTCGAACCCGCTTACTGGCGAGGATTCTACCTATTAATTCGCCACGCTTGCATCCTTCACGCACGCGCATTTCTCACACGTTTCCCCTCGTGCTTCCGGTAGCAACCAATCTTTTTTCCCGGTTCAGATAGCAAGATTCTATTCAATCCAAAATGATGTTTCTTCATCATCTTAATTCCTTTCGATACTAGCGACAGTACAAATTTCCCTTCCCATGTCGCTCTCCTTCTTGAAATTCCATCCAAGATTTCCTGACTCTGGTTAAACTATCAACTTTATTCATCTCTGATCTTACAAACTTTACACACTGATAACCCGAACTTTATTATCAGCTGACTCAGAAGCCCCAATCTTCTCTTGATTAGCATTTCCGCTGAGCCTCTTGTTTTCACACTTCTTTCCATCGTAATAACTGAACCTAACCAATGCTGACTACTGTGCATCTCTGAATATTTTAATTTCCAGTTCCTTTCAGACCCACTTAATGCCAAATTCACTCCTCTAATAACCGCTTCCAATTCTGCAACGTTAATATGACCAACGTCTGTTCTTATTTCTGATCCACCTCAGTCTTCAAAATCCTTCCCCCAATTCAATGTCCCTAAATAAGCCAGAATTGCTCTGAATTCACACCATATACTGACTCCTTATCTTCTCCAAACCTCCAAAAACCCTTACCTGGGTCTCTTCCCATTCACTTCTCTTAGCTTTCTTCCTTAATAACTCGATGATCTTATCATCGACCAAATTATTCCAACTCTTTCCTTCCAATGTCTTTTCAAAATAGCGTTATAGTTTACCGCTTAACAACTACACAATCGGGGTTAATGTGCCACCAATTTACACAAATTGAAATATACTTCTCTCTTGAAAGATCCCCTTCCTTTAGGTCTGTAAGATTCGCCACTCTTATAACCGAATTCTCTTCTTAATTTTAATCCTAACACTTCTGTTTATCTGCCAACAAGAACGTCTACTTGGTTTCGTCACCAATCCATAGCTTGCTAAATATGTGACTACATCTCCGTCCACGATGGTTCTTCATATCACATTATGTATTGATGTAATGGCCTGTAGCTTCTCTTATTTTTCATCTGTGCCAAACCTGTCTCACAAAATTTCATCATTATTTCTTGTAGCGCAATTTATCTGAAACCAAATCTAGGTTCAGAGTAATACATTTCTCCTTTAACTTCACCACCTGATATTTTCCAAAGCCTTTTGTCTACCCTCGACTGCAGTAAGATGCTGTTTCAAATCCACCAGCTAATTCTAACCATGTTTTTTTTTCCTCGCCAAACCCCAGAGTTTCCAATCAAAATGCAACTATCCGTCATCTCAGTATGGCAATTCTGTATGTGAATCATTTAACTTCCTTGAATTCCCAACACTCGGCCTTCATTTTCCTTTAGTACTAGATCTTCACACTTGCACATTGAATCACATTCCTTTCCCTCTTCACTCACCCTTTCCACTTTCTTTAAAATACTGTAGTGAATTGAGGTTTTTTAATTATATTTATATATTATGTTTATTGGTTCATGCTTTATTATTTTAGACTTTATCATATATTTCATCTTTTTGTTTATCCTTATAATGTTAAAGTATAGGCGAAAGTATTTAATTAAAAAACGCAAAGTGAGGCATGAATTGCTAAGCTCGATTAAGATCAGACAAGAGTGCTGAGAGGATAAAAATAAAAGAGAAGCCGCAGAGAAGAACCGTGAAAGGTCAAGTTTCCACTCCTCTGGGTAAGTGTAGTGGACGCGCTGTACTTAGGAGTTAGGTTAGACAATGGGGTTAATGAGTATGTTTGTCTGTTGCAGGTGGAATTAATAAGGGATTCTTCAAAAGTGATTCAGGAATTCTCGGAGCTTATTCTGTGATTGCTTAACTATTTCACGATTTCGTGGAACAACCATTAAGGGACTTCCTCTAAAATTATTGAAGGAACCTCGCGAACTATCGAAGAACTGTTCCAAATATCGGAAGAACGAGTGCGTGCATTAGCGCCTAGCTTCCGCGGAGACTGCCCGTGGAATTGATAAAATTGACAATTGTCCCATAATTGGCAACGAGAGGACGGCAGGGCTATTGTGAACTCTGTCATATAAAAAGAATATACCGGCAATATCGCAGTGGTCGTGCACCATAGGGGACACTTGGGTGGAGCCTGGGTATCACTTGGCACTTCCATCTTCCAAGTTTTGGTAATATTCGTATTGCTTCTTTAGCGTATGATTTCCGCACATTAGCGGCTCTAAGTGTGAAGTAATGTATCAGTATTATGAAATTATAGTCTTAAATTTGTGTCGTTTTTATTTTTCCCCAGTTTTTGATGGATGTTTCAAATACAGGGTGTGATCATTGGTAAAGGGAACATCTATTTTAGCGACTTACCTTGTTGGTAAACTCCCGGTGCCCGCAGCGTGAACCATTAAATAGAGTGCCTTGCCGGGGAACAGGACGGCGGCGAGTGTTTTACTGAGTCAGTTGGACCGGTCGCGGACGTTTAGATCCACGGACATCCCGAGAGGTTGCCTTGCAAGGGAGACAGACGCGGTCGAGCGAAGTCGAGTTTGAGAGGGACCCACGCCGAGTTCCCGGAGTCGGAACGGAACGGGAAGGGTGAAATCCACGTAGTGCTTTCATCCGTAAGGGACAAGTCGGGAAGCGGCGAAGGGAAACCGAGCAATAACCAGTCGTTTCAGAGGAGTCGGTCTAAATAGGGGTAATTCAAAATGCAAGGTTTATGGAGACTTTATTTATTATTTTTTTGAATTTTTTTTATATAGTGTTAATATCCTAACAAGTAGAATTAGTAATATATGTATTTGTATATATAATATAGGATTAATGTTAAGCCGATAAGTAACGTGGAACCCAGGTTTAAAAATTTGAGTGGGGCAATTCAGTCCACTTAAATTTTCACATCCCTAAGAATCATTAAAGTGGTTTTATTTCATAACTATGATAAGTCGGTTTTCATTTTAAAACATATGGTATTACAGTATATTATTTTATAGAAATTGGTTTGAAACTAATATAATTATGTTCGAGTTGCGTTTGCGTTTTTGGTCAAACGCATAAATCGTATAATTAATCTCAACTGCAAAGAAGGATTTCCTTAATTCTTTGTATTCTATATATCAACAGATAAAGGAAATTCTTATACGTTTGTGAGCGTTTTTTGACGATTTTGCGCTAGTCTGACAAAAACGAACTGTAATATAATTTAATTCTGTAAGGTTGCAATTCTTTTTATTTTTATATTACAAGATAATGATGTATGTAAACGGTGACAGTTATTTTTAGATTTGGGCTTTTGACAAAAAACGAACGCAAACTCCGAGGCGTTTTAGGCATTATAGCTTTAGCGTTTCGTAAGGCACATGCAAAAACGAAAAAACGGCTTAAGGTTCTGGCAATATTCATCATCGTGTATCCGCTTTGTATCCTGCCGTGTTTTTTTGCGTAAGTGTGAACCATCTTGGATAATAAAAATTGTAACATTAAATTAATCCATTCAAAATACTTAACAACCCTAATCTTGGTGTAAAAGTGTAAGAAAATTAATTTTTATAAAACAATTAGACTGGAGCTAACAGCATATACGGATCCATTTACCCTCCTTCAAGCGAGTAGGGAGAATAAAGGGCCAGTGAAGAAAATTTAATTAATGAAGACTTTTACAAGAGTATAACGGGAGCGAATGACCAAAAACACTTCTTCCACTTTCATGGACCGTCACTTACCGCGCAGGCCTTTTGATTTGAAGGAAAATCTAAGTCCACCTAATCATCATGCTTGTTGAGAAGTAATTCATGAAGATTGCTACAAGAATACCCCAACACGGTTTTAGGGAGAAATAGTCATGCTTAATCAAAATCTCGACGTAGAACTTTCTTAATGTGGTTATACACGAATGTACGATAATTATTAAATCCTTCGATGTCATTTAGGCTGCGACTTTCAAAAGGCATTTTTGATACCGTCCCTCATTCAAAAGGATTATGGAAAAAGTTAGAGCTCATGGTATCGCGCGAAAGAACCATTTTTAAAATTGGCACTTAAAAAATTGGCTCTCTTGGAATCGACTAACCCACGAGTCGTTATACTCAATGTGAATCTACAGATTGGACCCGACAAGTTCCAAATGTGGGTGTACCCCAAGGATCTGTCCTGGGTCCAATACTGTTCATATAATATATATAAAATACATAGTATCCAGACCATATTTTAGCCAATATTTCGAAATTTGCGGATGATACGAAAACTTGGAAATCGCATAAATATGTGAGAAAGATCATCAGTTACTCCAAAGTGACTTAAAACAAATTTGTTAATAAATGGTCAAAAATACATGGCAAATGAAATATAAATACCAGATAATTAAATGTATAAAGTTATACATTTTGGGATACCATCAAGTAAGAACATGAAATATGATCTACACAAAAATAGATGACATGGCAATTTATTCAAAGTACAAGTGAGGAAAAAGATCTAGGAGTATTAATTAAATAAGGATTTAAAGTTTGCGAAACATAATAGTGCTGGTATTGAAATGACATGTAAAAAAGCAAAACTAATAGACTTCTAGGATATTTATTAGCCAGAAACTTCGAATATAATTAAATCATTAAAAAATATAAATACTTCCTCTCTATAAAACGTTAGATATTAGCCTCATACTGGAATATACGCAGTTTCAGGTTGGAGATATAAGTCCATACCTCATAAAAAAAGATTACATAAGAAAAAATTGAAAAAAGAATTCAAAAAGAAGGAGCAACTAAATTCTAACCCTAGAATGAGACGACGTTAAATCATACGTAACAACGACTATCGTCGCAATTAGTCCTCCAGTACATTATTAATGGAGTACAAGAAACCAAAACATAGAAGGAAGGAACAAAAATTCAACATCAGAAAAGAGATATATCAAAATACTAAAATAAATGGCAAATATATACAAATTTACAGTGCAAAATTCATATACAGATTATAATTTTAATGCATTCTGTAACACCGAAGTAATGGGCATAAACTCTGTCAATAAACGATTTCAAACAAATATAGCAACGAATTTCTTCACTTACGAGGTAATCTTGAGGACAGGAATAGTCTTCTTATGAAATAGTGAGCATCGCTAACATCGATTCATTCAAGAGAAAAGTTAGATAAACAACTTTAAGGATATTTGGTCTGCTGCTTCTTCACTTCAATTCTAGTTTAATTTATCAAACACAAGAAATCTATATCTTATCCTGGAATATGTAAAACCAAGCTACAAAAAAATTGAATAATTTTAGAGTCTCTGATAAGTTAGAGCGTAAAAAGAATTACGTCCTGGTCATATCTGTCACATTCATCGATGCCTCTGTATCCCTTCCTCCATAGCGATATCATCGATCGCACTTAACCTGTGAATAAATAGCTTGATGCTTTACACGCATTAGAACATCTGTTAAGCAATTATTTGTAACAATTAACCAATTTAAAAAATGGTGAACCTGGAGTGATAAACATGAAACCAAAACTGTTCTGATACTGTGATCTTTCGATCACACTGAATGGCTGTAGTTGATGGCTTTGATGTTTTCCGCATAAAAACATATCTGTTCTAATCACGGTGATCTAATCGTCACACTGAATAACCTTGAAAAAATAATCTTGTTATCGTGACTTAGAACAAATTTTCCCAAAGATATTAAATCAAACTTTCACACCAACTTCAAGTCAAAGGAAAAACTTGAACACTCCTATGACATGTTTGGTGCTTAGAAGCAGATCTGCTCTAAGTGACCAGACTCATATGTTACATAGAAATAGTAAGATAATATCAGACTCACATCATTACATAACAGGTTTTTTTTAATAACAGTAGACACATCCAACAAATTAAATAAACAAAAAAATACTAAAACAGACTAGCCTTGAGTGGACTGTAAAGTCTTTGCTAGTCGGGTGTTCTGTAGTTCTGTAGTTCTGTAGTTCTTTTGTACATAAGATAAAAACTAATTACACATATTAAATAAGATGAATAACAAATATAGTGATTAAATATACACTATACAAAAATGAAAAGGAAAGCAAGACGAAGTGCATCGAAAAAAAAACATCCGATTTTCCCAACAGATATCAGAACTAAATATTTCAATAAAGGAATTAAAAGCTAACAGCCATAAAAATAAAAAGGAAAATCCTCATCATTACCAATTGAAAATGAATCACTGAAAGAATTATCAAAATAATTAAAAAATAAATTATGTTTGTTTTTTTGAAATTTTCAATAATAATAAATAAAAGCAAAAAAATATGATAAGAAATTAAATTTAAAAAAAAAAAATCTAATAAAAAATATAATTTGAAATATAGGGTGAAAATGCTTAAAATAACTCACAGTCATTAAAAACAATCTAAAACCTCTTTTTATTAGGCAGGATATAAATTTATAATAACCAAATAATTAAAAATTTAATTATTGGAACAAGAAAATTAACTCAAATAAGGAAGAAATTGAATATAAAACGACGCATCAAAAAAATAGAAAGGAGCTTCTGACTAAATTTTTTTAAATTGATAGAAAATGATAAAACAAAAATTAAAATTATTCAAAGATAAATTAGAAAGAAAAGAAATATAAAATATGAATAAGTAAAATTTTTTTCCGTAAAGACAAAAAAAATATTAAATTGGTGAGAAAGAAGTTTTAATCAAAGAAGCAGAAGGTAAAATCATGATAAGAAATATAGAGGATTAAGTATGAGAGATAAGAATAAATTATATAGAGGAAAAATTTAAAAAAATAGATAAATAAAACTAATTTTAAATAAAATGTAAAAAAATATATGTTTATATCTATATATCATAATAATAAATATATATATATATATATATATAATTTATAACCAAATAGGTTGTAATACATATAATATTATAAAATAAATAATAAAGTAAATATACGGATAATAATAAAATAATAATTGATAAATTATAACCAAATAAATAAAATAAAATAATAAAATAATAACAATAAAAAAATAAAAAAATAATAAATATTTAAAAAAAAAAAAAATAACATATAATATATATATATATTAATATAATAATATATATTATATAATAATAGTATAAATATAATAGATAGATAGATATAAATAATAATATACAAATCTAAAAATATATAATATATATATAAATAAATATATAATATGATATAGATAAAAATATAATATACAAAATATATATATACATATAATATAAAGATAAATAATAATAATGTTTAATACAATATTAAAAAAATATCCTAATATACCTATTATAGCACTGAAATAAAAAAGCCTAAATAATAACTAAGAAATCATAAGAAAAAATAAATATAATAATATAAAATATATAATAAATAATATTAATATATATAAAGAAATAAAAAAACTATAACAATAACGGACGTAGAATGTTAAAAGAAAAAACTTTAAGAAAAAAGAACGTGAAGATAAAAAATTTTAAAAAAGATTTGTAAAAATGTAAGAAAAGATAAGAACGTATACGAAGGACATGTGAAACATGTAAGAAAAATCGAGGGTACAAGAGAAAACGTGCTAAGAAAGTAAAGAGAACACAGCAGTAAGAAAACATATAGAAGAGAAACATTACGAAATTAGATTAAAGAGAAAATATTCGTTAACAAAAGCAGTAATTAAAAGGGGTAGATGACAAGTTCTTATGGTTACTTCTCCATGCAATTAATTTAAACAAAGTTGAGTAACTGAATAGAAAGATAAAAGAAGAATACAGGAGTGGGAAAATACAAAGCAGTTACAATTTGGAAGAAAATGATGAAAGAGCAATAATAATTAAAAAAGATAAGGTGATACCATCTCATAAAGAATAAGAAGACAAAAGGGAACAAAGAACTCAACGGAAAAAAAATAATGTATAAACAAATATACAAAATAAAAAGATATAATAGAAAAACAAAAAGGTCTAAAAAATAGTAAGAATGGTTGTAGGCAAACCTGCAGAGAAATTGAGAAGAAATAATAAAAAAATGAAGTAGAAGCAGACAGATTGACAGAGGAATATGTATTAAAAACATGATTTTAAAGGAAAATGAAAAGCAAGTCATAACGTGAGGAGTAAAATTTTAAGACAGATGTAATTTCAAAAATTATAAAGAAATATAAAGGGATAAAATTTAAGAAAAGGTGAAATGAAAAAAAGACGGAAAAAGATGATAGAGTAGTATACAAAAGAAGAAATGTAAAACAGGAAGAAACAGAAAAGGGTAAAGAGTAAGAAAGAAAAAGAGGAAAATGCTTTAGAAATTACAAAATAAATTTAAAAATAAGAATAATAGATCCAGTGAAAATTAAAAATGTAAAAAACAATTGAAAGTAAAATTGTATAAAAGGAAGTGTAAAGAGTACAAGAATTATGAATGTAAAAATTGTAGGAGGAAAGAGGCTAATATGCAAATAGAAGATGGATAAAAATAAAGGTAGGTAAAAATCTCATTAGGAAAAGTGAACAAAAAAGTGTTATAAAAAATTAATTTTAAATCGAAAAGAAAAAGATAAAAATGAAAAAAAAAAAAATGAATGTAGAATGTAAATAAAAAATAAAGAGCAGACTAATGAAGTTAAACCTGTGATCAAATAATTAATAATATTATTTATATATTGTTTGTTATAACTAGCAATAAACTAATCAATAAACAATTATATTTAAAAAGCAAATAAAAATAACCTAGTGAAATTGAAGTGATGCTAGCCAATAAAAATGAAATACGGATATAACCAAACAAAAAAAAGAAAAAATCGGAATAAACAAAATTTAAAAATGAAAGAATAATTGACAACAAAAAGAAAAAAAGAAAAAAAACAAGAAAAAAAAAAGAATAATCTTTAATACTTTTAATATTTTAAATGCATTTTATAATACTCATAATTATTATTTAAAATTATTTTTAATTTTAGATATACAAGGATTTAAGGTAAAATGAAATTAAAAAATGGAGGAATAAAATATTATTTATAAAAATTTGGGGATTGGTAGTTTC
>JABUQX010014445.1:0-7500 GCA_015478945.1 Trachelipus rathkii
CAGCAATATCATTATGTAAAGGTCTATTTGAAGTTTCATCGCTATTGATATTAAACTTTTTTTTTTTAATGATTTTTATATATGTTGATACGTTGAAAAAATAAAATTTGAGAAAAACTCAAAAACAAAAAACTGAAATTTCATCCTTTTTTTCTCTCAGATGCGACTCGGGCAGAACATTTTACTTGCAAAAAAAATTATTTATATAAAGAAATGTATGCCAGGCTCCGATTCAGGAGCTCCGGTTCAGGCTCCGGCTCCGGCTCGGCGTATCCCGGCTCCAGTTAAATTCAAAATTGTTCAGCTCTAGCTTCTGGCTGCTTCACTGCAAAAAATTCCATAAAATTATATTTTTGGCTTCGGCTCCGGCTCCGGCTCCGGCTCCGGCTCCGGCTCCGGCTCCATCTCCTGCTCTGGCTTCGGCTCCGAATCCGGCTCTGGATCCATTTCAAAGTTTAGATGCAACTTCGGGCAGAACACTTTTCACCTGCAAAAAAAAAATTCTGATAAAAATGTACACTTTGGCTCCGGCTTCGTCTCAGGCTCAGGCTCCGTCTCCTTCTCCTGCTCCATTTTAAAAATTGTTCAGCTGCGATTATGGGCAGAACACATTTCATATAAAAAAATTTATAAAAAATGTATACTTTGACTCCGGCTCCGGCTCCGGCTCCGGCTCGGCTCCAGCTTCGATTCCGTCTTCGGCTCAGGCTATTTTCAAAATTGTTCAGCTCCAACTTTTGGCAGAATTATTTTCCTATGCAAAAAAAATTCCTAAAAAATTTAATTTTGACTCCGGCTCCGGCTCCGGCTCCGGCTCCGGCTCCAGCTCCGGCTCCCGTTCAGGATTCGTTTCCGGCTCCAGCTCTGGCTCTGGCTCCGGCTCCCAATTTGAAAATTGTTCAGATGTACGACTTCCAGACAAAACGATTTTTACTTGCAGAAAAACTTATGGATAGGATAAAATTGTAAAATCCGGCTCCGGCTCCATTTCAAAATTGTTCAGCTGCGTCTTTCGTCAGAACACATTTCACTTCAAAAAAAAATTATTGATAAAATGTATGCTTTATCTCTGGCTCCGGCTCCGGCTCCGGCTCCGGCTTCATTTGAAAATTATTCAGCTGCGACTTCAGACAAAACACTACTTGCCAAAAAAATTATTAAGAGAAAAATATACATACCGGCTCGGTTCTGGCTCCGGCTAAAGCACTTACTCCAGTTGTATTTCAAAATTTTCTGTTCCCACTTTGGCCAGAATTATTTTCACTTGCAAAAAAAAATCTTAAAAAACAAATTTATACATCAACTCCGATTCCGGCTCAGTTCCAGCTCCAGCTCCTGCATAGATTCCATTTATATGATTGAGAAAGATCCTGAGCGAGCCCTGGTTCTTGTTTAAACAAATTAAAAGTTACATTTTCTACAAAATGGTAAAAATTAACCCTTTGATACCGTATGATTCCTCTTAGTCTCATGAATATTTCAGGCTATTTTGACCCTTATAATACGAGTTTTTAAGGTTTATTTGACATTTTCTGATTCACAGAGCTTGGATTTCGTAAGCAAATGTGAAAAAGTTTGAAATATTTCACAGTTCACTTGCAGTAGCTGTGCAAAGTGGACGCTTTTTGAAAATCTGCGAAATCTTGCAATCTTTGCAGTTGCAATTTTGAAAAATTTATTAAAAATAAACAAAGTGATTTTTGGTTGTTCAAAAAATATTTTTTATACGTCACTATGGTGTAATTAATGATTTGTTAAAAAAAAAAATTAAATAACTTATATGCTGCATACTAGGGCCTTTTAAACCCATGATTCCATACGAACTCATTCGGGATATGCTACGTATTGTATATGTTTTTAACTTTGATTATTTTAGTTCATTTTTCATAAGAATGATTCAATTAGTGCTGTAAATAAGAAGATTTATAAATTTACCCAATTCAGTGGTAAATATTACCACTTTTCGATTTGGAGGTAGAAAATCATTGGATCTCATACAGCAAGGGTGTCTATATATATATATATATATATATATATGTAGCCAACAATATGCTTAGCCAACCAGCAACTAGCCTTATATGTAACCTTTGCTATATATATATATTATATATATATATATATATATATATATAGATGAATTGAATTATACATACATAATAAAAATATATATATATATATATATATATATATATATATATATATATATATATATATATATACTATATATATATATATACATATATATGGAGTAGTTAGTGTATATATATATATATATATATATATAATATAACATATATATATATATATATATATATATATATATATATAATATATACACATATATATTATATATATATATATAAATATAATATATATAGTTAATATAGTATATATAATATATATATAATATATATATATAATATATATAATATATATATATATATATATATAACCATATATATATATAATAATATATATATATATATATATATAATATATATATTTATATAATATATATATATATATATATATATATAATAACAATATATATATATATATATATAATATATATAATAATAATTTATATAATAATAATATAATATAATAACAACAATAATATATATATGCTGCTGTATATATATAATATACCACTAATATATATATATATACATACATACATGTATATATATATATATATATATATATATATATATATATACTAGCATGTATATATATATATATATCTTAACTGCATTTGGCTTTCTATTTATATGTTTAACCTGCTGCTATGCTATATGTACAGGGTTCACACTAAAATTTTGAATTTGATTTCCCTGACTTTCCCTGACCTTCCCTGACCAAATCCACAAATTTTCCCTGACCAGCGTGTTCGTTATTTTTGGCGTATAAAATATCTATTAGTTATTGCAGCCTATTTACTCAGTTCATACATTAAATTATTGAAAATTCTTTAGAAATTGTTCATCATCATGGATAAATTTAAAATATATTTTTTTTTAGTAATCAGCCTATACCTTGCAAAGCCGTCCAAAGCACTCCTTTTTATTTTTCAAAAGAAAACATTTTTATTTATACAGCGGAATCACTCACTCGGCATCAAAGGGTTAATAGCCTAGGCGAATAACGTCCACTGTGATCACAAAAGTTCTAAATGGGGAGATTTAGGTTAACTTTTTCTTCTCAAGCATCTGAATTTTTGATTTTATAGCGTCTTCTGTTAAAGCCTTCAGTTTTAACATCTTTCTCTGCTCTTCTTGATCTTTCTGTTTTGACTCTTTGAGATGTTCTTCATATCTCCTATGGGCAGCTCTTACATTTGTCAACATTTTTTGAGTGATAGGAACTTTATGAATACTTTCATGAGATCTTATAGCATTGTGCACTGTTCTTTGAGAAATCAGACTATGTTCTTTCAGATTCTCCACTAAATTTGCTTAATTTATAGAAAACCCTCCTTCCACTGTCGCATTTCCATGTGAAAATATCAGTCATAATTTAATAATTTGCCACAATTCCGCATAACATTGATTCTCAGGTGCTATAGAAGAAAAAAAACTCATCAAGTCTCTTAGAAGGACAATCACCATCCAAAAATATTTTGAATTTCAATTTAAAGGTAGAATGAGCTTCACTGCAAAGTAGAGTATAGTGCTTTTTCTTTCTCAGCAACAGAATCTGTGATTCAGTTATTGGTGTACAATGCCTCTAGCAATAAATCAAATCTTTGTTTCCCTTGTTCTGGCTGATGAAAAACTATACTAGGATCCAATGATGAGAGCCATTGGACAGGCTTGTACTCTTCAGAGGATATCTTTCTAATATCTTTTCTGTCATTTTGATTTACAGTCTGGCATTCAAGTTTGTCATGTAAATCTAATGCAAAAGCTTAGTTGTTGGTTGTAGCAGGCATTTTACTGGACTTAAGAAATCTTTCCATAATATTAAGTATGAGACATTGTAAATCTGTGAACAGAAATGAACCAAGGTTCAGTTTGACGTCCAACCACTGGTCGTTAAAGTTAAGTTTTTTTTTTGCTTGAAGTCATTTTATAAATAAATAATAAATACCTTCAACTGCACAAAAATCAAAAATCACTTCGTCAAACCTCAAAAAAAACACCTCAAAAAGTATAATTCCCTAAAAAAAAAGATATAAACAGATTAAGTCATAAGTCACTTAAGTCTAAAACACATCCATATACCAATCACCTTCAGTCGGAAGGATGAACTGGAACAACTACGAACAAGAATAGGAAGAATAGTGAAATGATGAACAAAAATGAAGAAACAGGATAGAAATGATTATGGAATGTCATTCCTCACCCACCACCCTTTTCATTCACTTATCAAATACATTTCTCATTCCACACAATTATACAGTAAGGGAAAAAAATATCAAAAATATATGGATCATTCTTCATATGTTTGGAAATTTTAAAATTTCCCTGACTTTTTATGACTTTTTTGGAATTTCCCTGACTTTCAGCATATTTTAAAACGTTTCCCTGACTTTCCCTGACTTTCCAGAAAGTGTGAACCCTGATATAGAAATATATATATATATATATATATATATATATATATATATATATATATATATATATATATATATATATATATATATATATATATATATATATATATATATATATATATATATATATATATATATATATATATATATATATATATATATATATATATATATATATAGAAAAGAATATATATATATATATATATATTTATAATAAAAAAAAATATATATATATATATATATAACAATATATAGCTCTTTATATATATCTTCTTCATAACAACAATAATAATATAATATATATACAGATACAATATACATATGCTGATAGATATAAATTATATATATATATATATATATATATATATATATATATATATATATAACAATAACAACATATATATATATATATAGGTAGTTAGTGCATATATATATATATATATATATATATATATATGGAGCATGGAGTAAATATATCCTCAGCATATGTTCTTGAACTAACAAAGGATATTTCTCAACACTAGAACTATAAGGTATTTATGACAATTGGTTCGCCTCCCTACCTTTGATAACTGCTTTGGAGGAAAGAGGAATGCTATGTTTGTCAACAATTAGACCAAATCGACTGAATTTTGAAGGCAGAGAGGAAGCTAAAGTCGGAAGGTAAAACTACGATACTTGTGTCGAACAAAGGACAGACAGCATCACAGTGAAGTGGTTGGACAATAAGCCTGTTCATGTTTCAAATTATGCGGGTGTGGATCCAGTAGGTAAATGCCGTCGATGGGACTCTAAAGTTAGTATATCCTCAGCATATGTTCTTGAACTAACAAAGGATATTCCTCAACACTAAAACTATAAGGTATTTATGACAATTGGTTCGCCTCCCTACCTTTGATAACTGCTTTGGAGGAAAGAGGAATGCTATGTTTGTCGACAATTAGACCAAATCGACTGAATTTTGAAGGCAGACAGGAAGCTAAAGTTGGAAGGTAGAGGAAACTACGATACTTGTGTCGAACAAAGGACAGACAGCATCGCAGTAAAGTGGTTGGACAATAAGCCTGTTCATGTTTCAAATTATGCGGGTGTGGATCCAGTAGGTAAATGCCGTCAATGGGACTCTAGGTTAGTATATCCTTAGCATATGTTCTTGAACTAACAAAGGATATTCCTCAACACTAGAACTATAAGGTATTTATGACAATTGGTTCGCCTCCTTACCTTTGATAACTGCTTTGGAGGAAAGAGGAATGCTATGTTTGTCAACAATTAGACCAAATCGACTGAATTTTGAAGGCAGACAGGAAGCTAAAGTCGGAAGGTAGAGGAAACTACGATACTTGTGTCGAACAAAGGACAGACAGCATCGCAGTAAAGGGGTTGGACAATAAGTCTGTAAATGTTGTTTCAAATTATGCGGGTGTGGATCCAGTAGGTAAATGCCGTCGATGAGACGCTAAAGGAAATAAATATATCGAAATTGCACTGCCCTTTGCCACCAATGAGTACAATAAATATATGGGGGCGTCGATTTGTCCGACATAATAATTGAATTGTACAGGACAGATTTTAAATCAAAGAAGTGGTACATGAGGATTTTTTTACCTGCTGGACTTGAGAGTAGTAAACGCCTGGCTGTTATACCACCGTGTAAACTTCAATAAGGGTAAGCTCTACCAGTTATGCAACTTCAAGGGCGACATAGCATCTGGGCTGATATGTGCCGGAACTAATAAAAGAGGAAGATCTTCAAATTCCCCACAAATTCCGAAAAAGAGAAAGCTGGTTGCTGTTCGCCCTGCAGTCTGTAAGGCTTGATGAGGTAAACCATTTACAAGATTGGGGTCAAGAAAGGAAACGCTGTAAGCATTGCATAAAAAACTATGAACAAAATGCATAAAGTGCGACGTATATTTGTGTTTTACAAGGGAGAGAAACTGTTTTATCGGTTTTCATTCCAGGTAAATATTTTAGATATTGGAATGACCACACCTCGCTTTGAAAGCCCTCCACCGCTTATGGTCTACTCCAATGATCGCTCACGGATTATTATATATATATATATATATATATATATATATATATATATATATATATATATATATATATATATATATATATATATATATATATATATATATATATATATATATATATATATATATATATAATTACTATATATATATATATATATATATATATATATATATATATATATTCAATTACTAAAAGTCTAAATTTGAATAAAAAGGAATTGCAGTTTATTTGTTACGACGATCTTAACTCCGTGAGATGCCGTATGGCATCACCCTATTTTTGGGCATAGGGCATCAAAAAAAAAAATCAAAACGCCTTATTAGAGGTCTAATGAAGATATTAAAAACAAAAAAATTTTTATTTATAAGCGGAATCACTCACTCGGCATCAAAGGGATAAAACATATTTGAAACTGGAAAGTTAAATTTAATTTCGACTGGAAATGAAATTTTTAGTTTGACACCTCTCTAAAAAAATTCCTGTATTTAAAAAACCGTTTAGAAATTCCAAACAGAAATCACACCTTGATTTAGAGGAGGGATTTTTCTAATAATTAGAATAATAAATAAAAAAATGAAATTTTTGTTTTTACCCTAAAAAGTTACGGTTTGCCAAGTACTGAGTCACCTTAAAAGAATTACAGTTATCAGTAATACTTCCATTTTCCAATATTTCCTTACGAATAAGGAAAGGATGATGTCACGATCTAACAGCTGTTTTTAAAACTGTACAATGCGATATTGTGAATTGTGATAAATAGTTATTATATGCTAATTATTTCTATTTTTATATACAAATATCGTCTTTTAAGAATATCATTTACAAGGAGATGGCTATTGTACCCATGATTTCCCCAAGCAAATTTCAGGCCAAATACCCTAGAATACAATCGTTTGCTTCCTTTC
>JABUQX010014445.1:10000-18929 GCA_015478945.1 Trachelipus rathkii
GTGATTTGAGGGGGGACGTTTCCTCTATACCCTGGGAGGGATGTTATCAGCAACTTCTCGCGACACCAAATAATAAAAGTAGCAAGTTCCGGAGACCATCCCCGAAGGGGGATTTACTCCCTGTAGTCCATCTTAGAGGCCGAGAGACCCTGACTCCTGACATCAAGTGACTACCTGTGGGTATTCTTTAGTGATATACCCCAAAAACACTCGGGCGCCCTCTTTGGGTACTTGGGACATCTATTCGTAAATGTCCCAAATCCTATATTGGGACATTTGATTTTAGATATGGTATATATATGTAAGGGATAGAGATATGAGTATATAGAGTGGTATATAAAGTATATATATATATATATATATATATGATATATAGCTTATATATAGATATATATATATGGCAGCAGGACAAAATCGATATATCGATATTTATCAGATATATCGAATATCAAAGGTCAGACGAAATGTTCAGCTTACACACATATATATAGTATATATATAGTTATATATACATATATATATATATGAGTATATATATTAGTTGTTGTTGTTATATATATATATATATATATATATATATATATATATATATATATATATATATATATATATATTCTTTATATAACGTTTTCTAATCTTTGATCAAGAACTATTGTATTCTAAGCACTTTTTTTTTTAACTTGCGACAATTATATTTTAAAAATTTCTTTTGTAAACCTAAACTATTATTTTATCTTTTTTAAATTTTTTATTATTTCATAAGTTTTTATTTCTTTAAAAGTTGTTATTTAGTTTTAAAATATATTTATTTTCAAAAAATCTATTTCCTTATCAAACATCTATGTTTACTTTTATTGAAAATATGCGTTCCCTCACGGATGATCAGCTTCACGAATCCTCCTTAGGATGAGGTGACACCACCACCTATATGGATGCAAAATTTCAAAGGGGCACTATCTACCTAAGAACCTCTATAGGGGGACTGAAAAATTGAAACTTTATGAGTGAAACAGCACCTTTAAAGATGAGTCACGGATACGTAACCTCGTCGTAGACGGGGTTACATCATCAGAAACGGGGCAACATGTTTCAGAGGGATACCAACTCTTTAACATCCCTAAAATGGGGTAGTAAATTTCCTTCTATTTTTCGGACAAAAATTACTACTACTGTGAGTCATATGCTGAAAGATTAAAGTTTAATTTACAAACTATAGTAACTTGGACTACTGCGTTTGGTGTACTATATTGTTGTCTGTACGGAATCACTCATATATTGTCTAAAAATAGTGGGTAATCTATTTGGTGGTAATTGTAGAAAAGATTTGTTATTAAGTTTGCATAAGCATGAAAGTTTTCCAACATTAACGCAAACATATTTACTGATATTTCTTCTTAGGCGTGGTATGGGGCGAATGAAATCTTGAGTTTCGGAGAGAGCATTTAGATCTTAGAGTTGATTTTAAATTATTATTCATAAAAAATTAATTTTTTTATCAAATTTTTTTTTTAAATTTGTTTTAATCCCATCCAAGTTTTCTACTGTTTGTAGCTTAGAATAAATAAAATTACTAAACAATAAACTCTTATTTCCTATGTTTTTTTTTCAGAGAGTATAGCCCCATTCGTTCACTTTCACGTAAAAAAAGATAGAAAGGAACATTTTGTTTTTGTAAATGAAGGTGACAATTTCAAATGGAACATGCGGTTTAAAGGATATCCGAGAAATCTTAATTACACTTTCTACAAAACCAATATGAGTATTCTAGCATATAAATGATATAAAAGGGTAAAGTTTTATTTATGTTGCAGTTAAACATTTGTCAATTTCAATCTTATAAAGTTTAGGACAAAGAAATGTAGGAAAATGTCATCACAATCGTAAATAATTATTAAACAACTAACATATATTGTTTTAAATCTTTATATAGGACTTACCTGCATTTTTAACATCAAGAAAAAAGGGGTCAACCAGGAAACATCGTCGCAGGACATTAAATTTTTTGGCTTGTTACACCAAAGTGAGTCAACTAACAAATTTTATAGAAAATTATTGTCGGATAAAAATTTAATGTAACTATAGTCCTAAAAAAACGCAATAATAATTATAAATTAGCATGACAAATCGTAGACACAATAATAAGAATATATATTAATAATTTAATTTCATTTTTTTAAAGTACCCATACTACTATTTCATATATATATATATATATATATATATTAATTAATATATTAATTATATATAATATAATATTATATTATAATATATATATATATATATATATATCATATAATATATTATATATATATTATATATATATATATATATATTATATATATATATATATATTATATATTATAATATATAATGTGTGTGTGTTACGTCCAGGACTATTCGGCAAACATCGCAACATCGATCTGCTATGAAAGTTAGGTTCTAGAAATCCTCTCAACTGTTTAGATTAAATACCTAAAGCCGTTAATGACAGCTGTACGTTAGATAATTACGAGGGAGTAAATGACTAGTTAGGTTAGGTTAGGTTTCGAGGTTTAATTTTATTCGTTAAAGATTCTGTCTCTCTCATCTCATGTCACTCTCTGTCCTGTTTTGTCTCTACTCTCACTCTCGTCTTCCTCTCCTCTCTCTCTCTCTCTATATATAATATAATATATATATTATATATATTATATATTATATAATAAATAATTATATATATTATATAGATATATATATAATTATTATTATAATATATATTATATATATATATATATAAATATTAATATGGTCAATCCAACATTTCGTATGGGGAATAAAGTGACGTCACAATGGTCAGCCGCAGTAAGGTCTCACTGGTTGTAAGCAACTATCTATCGCTAATGGCATGATCCTACATCACAGAATATATTATATATATACACCGAGTCCAAAGTATCTACCTGCTATGTTATTAAGGTATAGGGGTAATCGATTGCCGTGGTTTATAACGGTATCGAAGCAGAACTCCTACCCTGGTTTAGTACCCAGTACCTGATTTATTGCCTCCCTTCTAGTACGAAATATCGTATGTGACGGAATATACTCGATATTGGTATCGATTAGTATATAATCGATTACTACTGATCGATTTCCGTGGTTTATGATTGGAAATCAGAATCAATCCTAACCATAGAGTTAGTATTAGATAGACCCCACCCTCTTTCTTATGCATTATGGCTTTTATTTGGTTTCTGAGCTACAAAGCCGAGACTTGGTTTTGACTAGTAATGTTTTGAGTATGTGGACCGAGTGCTAACTCTCGCTATTTGTCCTAGAGCGGTAGTTTTCAACCGTTGCGGTTTTAAGAAGCATTAGCACATGCAGTTTTGCGTGCCAGCTTTACCCTTCGTTAACCATAAATCTAGTCATGACAGGTTCGTCAAACAGGGGTTAAAGTCCCAAATATAAGATTCCAGTGATTACTTTCCCGAACGCACAGAGTCCCATGGCCCAGCGGGGGTCATTTAATAATTGCCTTCTATTATCGACCTCGATTGAACCCAACACCATACCCTACGCAATGGAGGTGTTAAAGTAACCATCGTATCCTTCATTCAGAACCTTGGTATGTCTTCTTGAATATAGGTCAACTATGTTTTGTATCCAATATTTCATGCCTCAACGTCCAGGGAGGGGGAGGATCCCACCCCACTAACCTTAAAAATGGACTTAGAGGGCCGAAATTTGGTGAGCGTATATAAGAGAATGAATGAAATAGAGTGGCGATGTTAAATTAAATGGCGAAACATATGGTTCTGAAATGGAGCCGATTGGAAAGCCAGCTTTGGAAAACATAAGAACATACCTAGCACCGGGTGGCAAGTTAGAGATATCGTATCCTCTTCAAATTTGGCATACCTTCTTTATATGGGGTACCATAGTCATAGACGCTGTTTCTTGCCGCTGCGTCTATGTAGTAAAGATTGGGGTGCTGGCCCAAAACCTAAAAATGGACTTAGAAGGCTGAAACTTTGAGTGTATAGATGAAAATAAATGAAATAGAATGCCGATGTTAAATTAAGTAGCGGATCATGTGAGCCGGAGTCGGAGATGGGAGCGGCGGCGTCAGATAGGAAATATGGCTCCAATCACATATTAGGACAAATAAGGTGTCTATACCTATGTTTTCAATGGCGTAGATAGAACTCATTTTTAAGGTTCACAGAACCCTAAAATGAGTTGATTGTTCTCCCTGGATGGGGGTCTCCTAAAAAAAGAAGAAAAGCTTAAAAGAATAAGAATGAAGATGGAGGTAGGAAAAAGAAGAAGAAGGAAAAAAGAAGAAGTCTCATACAACGGATCAAATGAATGATTGTAGGGGTTGGTACCGACACCAGTGCGGGACCGGTGCGGTGACGAGTTAGTAAACATGAACTTAGCAACTTAATATTGGGATCCTTATATAGGGTTCCGATAAGCGTAGAACATGAAAAACATAGTTTGCAGTACCTCTTAAAGAAATCTGAGGCCCCCCTTCCCTGGGGTTCCTACTGAAAAAAAGAAGAAAAAGCAGTGAGGAAGACGTAGTAAGATGAATCACGGTTTCAAATCTCTAAAGGATCACATGAATGCCAGTGCGAACGCGAAGGTTGCTCTCGCCCGCAGGCGCTCCCCTGCGCGGAACCGATGCGGGCGCCCGCATGAGCAATATTACCGCGCGAACGCTAAAATATTTCGTAGTTGTGAAGTTAATTTAAACTTTTTTTTAACAAAATGATTACACCACTTTGTATTTTCTTTTCAAATAATCCGTTTTCTATACTATGAGTCAACCATTTTATTTCATACTTAAACATTTTTAATTTTTATTTATAGAAAACCCTGGTTCACTGTTAAATTTTTGTAATAAAAAACATGTTTTTATCGACCCTAAAGCTATAACTCAATAAGTCAGTAGCGCAAATAGTCCCTGAGGGACCCTCCCTTCACCCTGGCTATGTGCTTTGTCCTTACGACTTTATTGCCTTAATATGACTCTTTACTGTTTCAAGTCCTATCCGAAACACACATTATGGTAGAAAAATAACTTCATTGTTTATTAAACTTTGGAATATATATATATATATATATATATATATTTAATAAATATATATATATATATATATATATATATATATATATATATATATATATATATATATATATATATATATATATATATATATATATATCTTATGTGGTTATGAAATTTTTTTTTTTACTCTTAAAAAATTTATTACATAATTACTATATTAGTAAAATATACAAAGCGTGTACGTGTATAAATAAAACTTTACATACATCCACAAACATCTTGATGATTCCCTGGCGGAAATGTAGCATAAGCTCCAGATATCCTTCATTTCCAATATTTGTTATTATATAATTGATCATCCTCTTCTTTGAAAGTTCATCAAGATCTTGATCGGCTAAAGTACATATCTTAGATGAAATTTTTAGATGGATAGGGAGTGGAATCTTCATTTTAAATCGTTCCACATTGACGATAAATGTTTTATACACATTACTCGATTTCATAATTTTCTATATGGCCATCCACTTTAGGTACCATATTATACTTTAATGTTATATCAAAGTATGTAATCTCGTGTTCATCTTTTACAGCAGCTGATGCTCGCATTCTGTGACCATGGGATTATCTGATGCACATACAATGTGCAATTTGGAAGGATTACGTGAAGTGTGAGGATGCCTAGTCAAAAAATCTGATTCGTAATTAACACATGTATACCAGGTTTTTAAAATAAATCAACAACCTTGAATATATGTTATAAGTCCTATAGCTACACCTTTTTTTAAATGTATTGCAAACACAGCTATTTCTACGAGGATCGGATCACAACTGAACATCATAATCATGGACTTGTATCCAATTCACCTATAAATTCGTGTCGTCATAAACATGAATTTTCTTGAAAAAAACTTTTCTATCCAGCTTTATATCATAAACGTAATTTCATGAATCTTAAACTTTTTACAGGTCTGTATACATTTAACACTCCTGTAATATATATATATATATATATATAATATATATAAATATATATATATATAATATATAATAATATATTATATATATATATAATTTAATATAATATATATATATTATATATATAAATTTTATAAACATTATATTATTTATATATATATATTATATATATATTAATATATATATATATATATATTATATATAATATATTATATATATATATATATATATATAATATATATAAATATAAGTTTAAATACCTAGGTATGTATTATATTACATTTTAAAAGCATTTATTACACTAGTTAGAAACTATATTGTCATTGGACATACAAATATTTTCGCAAAAAATTTATTTACAATTTCATTAAACATATTTTTTTTAAGAAACTTATAATGAAATAAATACAATAGAAACCACATAAATTAGAGTATGATTGTTGAACAGGGTACATAGTTTTAACATAATTTTTTTACCTTATTATATTTTAAAATGAAAGGATATAATAGTATTCATATATTTTTAAATTCCAAAGACATAATCAGATGAACAAGGTTCATTTTTATCCATATAGACGAGAAATCCAATGTACTCCTGTGTAATGTGAGGATGTGAAGTGTTCGAACTCGAAACCAGTATCCCTTTCTCTAGTTTTACAGCTCCTACTTCATTAACACGAAGAGTCCCTATAAAATCGAGGTTCGTTTTTAAAACCCCACCTACGTTGTTTTTATTTTATTCTTCATTCATCTTTAATAATTCAAAATCACGTTGCGTACTTTGTCAATTTCAATGAGCTGAGGAAGTTCCAGATAAACCAGGACAGTGATGGGTGATTGTAGACTTCCACTAAAAGAGAGACTTAACCCTAATGTCCCTTTCTTCAAAAATGTTTAAATGATTAGGTTTCAAGCTCGAATGGTCTGTGGTGAGATGTTAAGCATATAAATTACTCTTCTTAGCGTATTCTTCAAGATCTATCCCTGTCCCGCTGTCATTGCATGAAACAGTATTATATATTAGATCGTAAAAAGGTCGTGAACATAGAGATTGTGATCCCCCATTGTACAAACATTTTCATAGTCCCGACGGTAAGGTTGACCGTTATACATGTTTGATTGATACCTTAAGTCCAAAAGGGCGAATTTATAGGGTGACTTTTTATAATCCCTGAGTAGGCTTCATGTTCAACAATGCCTATTATTACTCTGTGGTAAATTTCCTTTCACAATGTTAGGGATATTGATACTCAATAATACATATGTGTACAATATAAAAAACAAGCGGTGTATATTTTGGTTTAAACTACAACTCCATATCTCAAAAACTAAAAGGTTAACAGGGGAAAAGGGAATACATTGTTGGAATCCTGGTAAATTTTATTTGTGGAAAATGTAAAAAAAAATCATATCTCAAAAACTACAATAGCTACAGCGAAACAGGAATACATTTTTGGAATCCTTGTAAATTTT
The DNA here is from genome assembly GCA_015478945.1 of Trachelipus rathkii. NCBI lineage: Eukaryota > Metazoa > Arthropoda > Malacostraca > Isopoda > Trachelipodidae > Trachelipus > Trachelipus rathkii. Next base: position 17,502 of record JABUQX010014445.1, read on the forward strand.
AGTTAGGAAAATGTAAAAAAATACATAAATAAAACCAAAATAAATATTGGCTTATTTTTGAGCAGGGGACATAGTAAATATATATATATATATATTTATATAATATATATATATTATAATTAATATATATATATATATATATAATATATTATATATATATATTATTAATATATATTTTATATATATATTATTGTGTAAGGTATTACAAACGCATGTGGGCTCGAGCCGACGGGGAATACAGGGGGGGACGTTTTCCATACCCGTAGGGAGGGGCGGAGGAACCCCCCCGCCACCCAAATACCAAAGAAGCGGGGCTGAAGACCCGCGACTCCTGCCATCGGGTGGCGGTATACCTTGGGTATGTTTTAGTTAAAAAAGAAGCAAAATTTAATAGAAAAAACTCAATTTTAAGAGTAACCAAATAAAAGGTCTCTAAATATAAGCTCTCTAATCATATTACTATAATTATTAAAATAATTTTTTTTTTTAAAATTTTCCAATGTATAGATTTTACCAGGTCCAAAAATGTATTCCTTTATGCCTGTAGCTATTGTAGTTTTTAAGATATATTTTTTTCTTTTTTTTTACATTTTCGACTAAAATGTTACCAGGATTCAAACAATGTTTTCCTTTTCATCTATTGTAGTTTTTCTGAGATACGAGTTGTAGTTTTAAACCAAATTCACGCACCAACAACTTTGTTCCACTCGTTTTGGATAGGATACTTTGGCTGTAGTGTTCAAAGAGATTTTTCGAATTTTCCAAATGTCTCTGGGTAGTAATCTTCATTTTCCTAACATAGAGATAGGCTTCTAACAACTTATAAACAGGTTCAGGACATACAGCCGTTACAGGAGGTTTTACTATTGTATTTTAAAGCGAATTTAGGATTTTGAAAGGGTTAATCGAATTTCTAGTATCTACAGCTCGTAGAATATAGCCTTCTTGAAGAAATGATGTCACCGTTTAAGCGTCGTTAAAATTCATATGTGTTTCCCATTGTGGCTTTACGCCGCTTTCTCTAAATCTACAGATGGTAGAATAAGTCTTTGAGAGAAGATTCCACCGTTTAAGCCGTCCCTTCAAAACTCATATGTTGTTTCCCTTGTGCGCTTTACTTTCTTTATCTATATGTGCACCTCGTCTTTGAAAAGCTATAAACCGCAAGACTGAGATGAAGTGGGTTAGCATCGGTCCAAGAATACATGTTAATACAGGTTCTATTAACTAACTTCTATAAGGATAATTTGCAGCTGATGCAACTAGTGAAGTTTCATTGAGATACACTTCAATCTGATTAAAACAAGTATAACAGGAAATTGGATTCCGTGAATACTATGTGATCGTCGGATGAAGGAAGGTCTGCACCACTGTTTTCCTCAGTATTGTTTTCAAGGATATAAAAACGTTCGAGAGCCATCGTAATGG
>JABUQX010014447.1:2500-5000 GCA_015478945.1 Trachelipus rathkii
CAAAATTTTTGGTTATTTTTTTTTTTTTTAAATTACTTATTTTCATTATTCAAGTCTTTTTAGGGTATTTAGCATTAAAATACAGTAAATTCAATATGTTAAAAGAGGTATAAAATATATAAAGTAGAGTTTAGTACTAATAAAGTTTTAATAGTGCTCTAGGGCATATAGTTATTACATTTCTTATTGTTATTAATTATTATTTTATATATATATATAATTGTATATTATATTACTAAATATATTATATATATATTAATATTATATATATATATATATATATATAATTATATATATTCTTCATCTACCTTTTTCCCACCAAGACTGGTGGTAAGGTGCCGTAAAACAAGCATCAAGAAAGAAAAGCAGATTAGAAGAATATGACAAAAAAGTCGAAAAGAAAAGCCCAGCCTTATTACCCCCTTTATACCTTTAATCTTAGTAAGGGAACTCGTCGCAGTCAGAATCCACCCTATAGCTTCACGGGACTGTTGCGACGGACCCTCACTATGGTAAATCGTCAGTGTAAAGGGTTCATCCCTTGACCAGGTGGGCCACAACATACCCCCTCACAAAACCCGCCACTCTTCTTATTATGAACCTTTATTCTCGCATCTGCCCAAACTCTCAATTTCTCTCCTTTCAGACATCGTTTTACTGACTCAATCCACTTTTTCTTGGATCTCCAAGCCAGTCTGTTTTCAACCACTCGCCACTATACATCTGCTTAAAAAACTGACTATCATTCATCCTTTCCACATGCCCAAACCATCTCAACATACTTTCATTTATTCTCTTGTTTACCCCTTTCTTCACACCACACAACTCTCTAATATGTTCATTCATCATTTTATCAATTCTTCTCACACCTAGCATGCCCCTAAGATTGTCCATCTGAACACATTGAACTTTAGATCTATACTTCTTATTCCAGACCATAGTCACTACTATACAATAACACAGGTAACAACATACCGTCATGTAAGACCCTAGCGCACTAAAGACTTAGTCCCTTTACATTCACCAACGATTTAATTGCACCAGCCACCTTCCTGCCATTCACAACTTTCCTACTAAACTCTGCATCATCCGTTCCCTTCTCATCCAACATATACCCTAAATATTTAAACTCAGACACTTGTTCCAGCTGCTCACCATCTAACATAACTTCACACTGAGGACTGTCCTCACTCACAACCATCACCTAACACTTATCTACGTTTCCTTTCAAACCCCTCCTTTTACAAACCCTGCCAAATCTCTCTACCAATCCTCTCAAACTCTCTTCAGATTCGCCACACAAAACCAAATCATCCGCATATAATAGGTAGGGCACCCTCCACTCATCTCCATCATTCTAACACCATTTCCTGTCACACCCACCTTCAATTCTTTCATAACCCCATCCATATACAACATTGAAATAACCAAGGGTGAGACATAACACAACCCTGCCTCACTCCTCTATTAATACTAAACCAATCACTTTTGACACCATTATTCTTACACACTTCCTCACTTCGTCATACATACTTTTTGATTCCATTCAGAAGCCTACACCAACACTATATATCACTAACACCCTCCGCCATAGACCTCCCTATTAACCCTATCATACCCCTGTTGCAAACCATAAACCTAAATACAATTTATTTCTTCCTCTCTCTCATTTTCTATCATTTGCTTCAATTGTAAAGATTTGATCCAACACATTCCTCTACTACTCCTAAAACAACACCTTGTTCTTCAACCAATCAGTCCTTCAGTCACTCGGCGCACTCTTTCGACCAAAACACCAGCATATATCATCCCTACAACACTCAATAAACTACTTTTGATTCCATTCAGAAGCCTATCACCAACACTCTATATCACTAACATCTGCCATAGACCTTCCCTATTAACCTATCATACCCCTGTTTTGCTAATCCATAAAACCTAAATACAATTTATTCTTCCTCTCTCTCAATTTCTCTATCATTTTGCTTCAATTTTAAGATTTGATCCACACATCCTCTACCACTCCTAAAACGCACCTTGTTCTTCACCAATCAGTCCTTCAATCACTCGGCACACTCTTTCGACCAAAACACCAGCATATATCTTCCCTACAACACTCAATAAACTAAATACCCTATAATTTCTAGTTCCCTTTATCTCCCTTACCCTTATATAAAGGTACTATTACTGCTCTCCCCCAATCCCTCGAAACTATACCTCCCATAACGCTTTATTACACAACTTTCAAGATCCAATCAATCACCCATCTTGCCTCCGTTCTTGATCATTTTCACCAGTATTTCATCTATACCTGCAGATTTACCATTTTTCTACTTTTCTCACTCTACCATTTCCTCCTCTTTGCCTAATAACTCATCCCCAAAATTCCTATTCCTTCTTGTAACCATCAAAACCCCCAACACACTCATATCACCTCATCAATTTACTGCCAACTATATACTGATTTTCAAGTGTTCTTTCACACTCCACTCAAATCCAT